>CM030369.1:12365802-12644331 GCA_003604175.2 Clonorchis sinensis | reverse complement strand
TGTCTGTCTGTCTGTCTGTCTGTCTGTCTGTCTGTCTGTCTGTCTGTCTGTCTGTCTGTCTGTCTGTCTGTCTGTCTGTCTGTCTGTCTGTCTGTCTGTCTGTCTGTCTGTCTGTCTGTCTGTCTGTCTGTCTGTCTGTCTGTCTGTCTGTCTGTCTGTCTGTCTGTCTGTCTGTCTGTCTGTCTGTCTGTCTGTCTGTCTGTCTGTCTGTCTGTCTGTCTGTCTGTCTGTCTGTCTGTCTGTCTGTCTGTCTGTCTGTCTGTCTGTCTGTCTGTCTGTCTGTCTGTCTGTCTGTCTGTCTGTCTGTCTGTCTGTCTGTCTGTCTGTCTGTCTGTCTGTCTGTCTGTCTGTCTGTCTGTCTGTCTGTCTGTCTGTCTGTCTGTCTGTCTGTCTGTCTGTCTGTCTGTCTGTCTGTCTGTCTGTCTGTCTGTCTGTCTGTCTGTCTGTCTGTCTGTCTGTCTGTCTGTCTGTCTGTCTGTCTGTCTGTCTGTCTGTCTGTCTGTCTATCACGACAATAATGATACTAGCTCTAACAGCTTACCGCTGGTGTGAGCGTTTCCAGTGCCTTTAAGGCTATTTCCAGAATAGGAATTGCCTCGGCCAAGTCCGCGTCGCACTCTTCCTTAATAGCTTCGGCTGCACGAGCCTGTTCTCCAGCAATCGCTTCGTCCACTCGAACCACTTTCTCCTGTTTTGTTGCCTCTGCACTCTGTTGTTCGACCACTACCATGACAGCGTCCACTTCTTTACTAGCCTGAAGCAACTTCGGCTGGAGCGATTGCAATTCTTGCGACATGACTGATATCTCCTCAGCTGCGCTGCTCAGCTTCTCCAATCCTACTTCGTATCGACTTTTCTGGAGAAGAACCTCACTGGAATGAGAGAGAGAGAGGCCACAGAAGGATGCGCGGTTTGAATAATTGGATTTAGGAGGCCACAGTAGAGTAGACGTTTTTTACGTAACACTATTTGACCTACTGTTGGTGAGCAGATCCATTTCTGAAAAGCTATGTAGCCTTGATTCACATGGAAAATTTTGATGAATGCAACCTAATTTAGCTTTTCTGTTCATCCAAGGTATGTTAATCGATTGTTAAGGTCATGCACACATCAAGTGCGTTCCGTTAAGTTCAGGAATTTAGTGTCAATAGTGTTCATTTCGATGATAGTATACCATGTGCCTATATAAATTTCCATAATATGTACACACATGCCGTCGGGGTGCAGTGAACAAGAGCCGACAGTCCTCGATTAGCACGCGATTTTTTCACTGGTGGTTGATCACATGACCACTGATCTGTTCACCGAGGGGGGTAATTAGTTTGCAAGCGTCTCGTCTCCAGTCAAGGAGACATCATCAGTGCGCAGTCATGTGGACATCCTCCAAAAGATTGTCGGGGATCTCGTAGCCTAAGGGTATGGATCAGACGCACTGACCAATTTGATTCCTTCAGTTTATCTATAGGACTTTGATGGAGTTGGCGCATTGTGAATATACAACCATGTACATTCACCTACTCTCCTCGCTCCTCTTGGGGCCATGTTCAATTTTTATCCTGCCAGAAGATGGACATCTGTTCTACACAAAATTATCGAGTGACCAAGTACTAGTAATGACAAGTGTTCAGCTATGAAGCCATGCAGCTCAGACAAAGTACGAAGGTGACGGCACTATCATGTCAAGCAAGCCAAGACAGAAACAATCCAAAATACAGACTTGGGGTCGAACCATGGATCTTCCACTCATTAGCGTTACTCCTTAGCTGAACTGGCCCGGGTTTGGATCACTTAATGAGCATACATAGTCAACTTGGATGAGATGACTATGGAAATCTGTGTCCATCTGTGTGGTCTATAGAATATCTGTTCTCACGGATTGTCACCGTCCTTCTCTAACAAAAAAGAAAACACACACACAGTTTATTCACCATTTTTTGTTTTCCATGGAGTTCAAAAGGCGTAGCGTACGTTGCCTGCCTGAGATAGCATAGTGTGAAAATCACGGAAATGCCACAGAGCTCCGCAAAGACATGGGGCACGGATGACCTCCTGAGTACTATAGTTCATCTGTCAAAATGCTATGTGATTCTTTGCGCATCAAGTTACTGTACGAATACCCGTAAGAGTCGTTTCAGTTTAACTCGGTATTGCGTTTCCGGTTAGATAGAGTTCATTAAACCAGCATTTTTGTAGGCAATTGACGGAACCGTCTCTTACAGCACAGTCACCTTAGCTCAGTTTGCCTCCCGGATTTGGACATCGAAACAATTGTTTGTGTGCTGCAGTTCGCCACTGAGCGCCAGCTTGAAAATCTGTGGACAGCAATAACGAAGCCTTGGACCGAGGATGTGCTACTTGTCAAACGTCGTTCGTTCAGCTGTAGCACCCTTTCGGTGCCTAACTGCCATGCCACCCGAATGAAGCACGAGGGGCTGGGATACTGCCAGGTTTACCAAGCCTAAACAGGGGAATTCGAGAGGCAGAGGTCGGGTTCGAACCACGGACCTTCCGGTCAGTAAATTCGCGCTCTAAACACTTGGGCCATCTCTCTCTCTCGAAAACATCCAGGGTGCCAACCTGATAGATATCGTATCCAAAATCTGTCATAGCACTATTACATTGTCTCACAGGAGCTAGAGAGTCTCACACCAGGCCGAATAAGACGGCTTCCGTGCAGGAAGATGTTGTGTTGATAAACTTTTTCCAGTACGTCGCGCTTCTGAATACCCCTACAAATACCAGCAACCAAACAGCGTTCATTCATTGAGTTCTGTGCAGTATCAGCTCATCCCACACTGATCTTGAAGGGTGATGGTATGCCAGATAAGTTTCTACTACTCACGTACAAAATCCCGTAAACGTGTACAGGATAAAGGGTGTACGAAGTTCTCTTTGAACGCGGGTGTTTGGCAAGGTTGACCACTTTCGCCGATGGTTCTCAATGTCGCTTAGGAAATGTTGCATGCCCTCAGCGGCTTCTTCGGAGTACTAATAAGTCCCACCACGTGGATCACCGGCCTTGATTACACTAGGGATATTATTCTCCTGAGTAAAGATGCGTCAAAATTCAGCCTAGCCTTCATCACGTTGACAACTACGCTTCGGTGGTTGGTATGGAACTGAATTCTGTAAAAAAAAAACAGTGATCTTGACCACAAGCATGAATAACCAGTATGATCCACTTAGTGTTAATCGAAAGTTCATAGAACAAGTCGATTTTCTCACGTGATTGGGTTTCGTCATCCTCGCAACTAGACAACTGCGGCAAGAGATAGACATTCGCATCAGCAACACAAGGGGGCGTTCATGTAGCTTCATACCGCTTTGCGAAAACGCTTGGAAATCATCCTACGAACGAAACACTGTGTACACTGTTATTCCTGCTGACACAACCCTGTGAGACCCGGCCTTTTCAAACTGTCGATCCTCAAAGACCCGTAGTATTTAACCATTGATGCTAAGAAGAATACTTTAAGCACGTTAAAAAAACAGGGCATCAAGCGTCGGGGGTCGTTGTCACACCACACTACGCATCTCTAAGTTGATCCGGTAAAGCAGACCACATTAGCCAGCCGACGTTCTCCGCCAAAAAGACCCCGAACTGTCCACAGTCTTCCCTGTGGCCAGCGCCTCGCTAAGATTGGCGCTGTTGCACCGGAGGACAACAGAAAACATGGCCGCCTACACTTAAAGCCGACGTTAAAATACATGTTTGCAAGGGGCCTATGAGGTCAAAAAGTGTGAGAGAAACTGGATACCGTGCTTGGACCTTGTTGCCGATCGAATTGCACGAGCAGCAGCAACCTGGGATATGCTTGCAGCTGACTCATCTTTTTCCGAGAGAAGGTCGCCTTTAAGAAAACTAATCAAACTACTTACGTTCGCTTCTTCTCCAATAGTGTCATGAATGTGGTGATCAATTCCAGATACGACGTCGGGGTCACATAGTTGTGTCTTTCCAACTCGAGCAAGTAGCGTACCGATAGATCTCTGGTGCTTGTGTGGAAATATTTGCATAGTTCGATGCAACCTTCGCGCACTTCATCACTCATGTCAACCTCTTTGAGTGATCGAGTTGCCACTGCAGTCAGAGCGTCCTCTGGCCAAACCTATAAGCGAAAACAAGGGGTCGATAGATAAAGGGAAGTTTGAAATTTACAGAAAGAACCTTAGCTGTACAGGATCCCCCAAAGTAAACCAATCATGAGCGATCCTTTGAGAGATTCCTTGAAAGTTAGTGTCTTGAGGGAACTGCCAACGGGACTCACACATGAAAAGTATACGGTCAACTTGGTAAGCGTTCCATCCAAACTTTCCATTTAATTGGTAAGGCTAACTATTTCAGGGCCACCAAACGGTTCCCGAGACGGCTCAAGTGGTTAGAGCGCGAATCTACTGACTGGAAGGTCCGTGGTTCGAACCCGGCCCCTGCCTCTCGACTTCCCCTGTTTAGGCTTGGGCAACCTGGCAGTATCCCAGCCCTCGTGCTTCCTTCGGGCAGCATGGCAGTTGAGCACCGAAAGGGTGCTACAGCTGAACGATATTTTTATACAAGATCCTCCAAAGTAGACTAATCATGAGCGATCCTTTGAGGACTTTCTTGAAAGTTAGTGTTTTGAGGGAACTGCCAACGGGACTCCAACGTGAGGGGTATAAAGTCAGCTTGCTAAGCGTCCCATCCAAACTTTCGATTTAATTGGGAAGGTCAACTAGTTTAGGGCTACCAAATGGCTCCCGAGTAGTCATGAACTAAACAATTTTCAAGCCTGCTTTGCTCGATGCCAGTTACAAATCTTGCTTTTGCTTCCCCGTAGCAATTGAACAGAGCGTGGAGATCACAAAATGTTCGGTTCCATGCCCACTAGTTTTGAAGGGTACAGAGAAACCGTCCGATAAGTATCACTGCGTAGTTGGAAAGGTCGAGATATGGAGGAACCTAGTGTTAACCCTGGGCTGAATGTGTGGTCCCATCTATCCGCGGGTTTGCCTCAAACGATCACATTATTCAAATAGCACCATTGCCTGTAATGGAGGGCTAAAATAGTTAGTGCAATGTTAGTTCCAATGGTCGATTCAGGTCTAACGTGGGATGCGTGTTTCACCCTTCTAAGAATGCTGAAGCCCAGAGTTGCGCCCAATGGGGCAAGCCTGATAAAATACAAGCAAATGCTATCAAGATCCTAAACAATTTTGTTCACATCGATGGGTCCTAAACAGCTCAACCATATGAAACAATAGCTCCCGTCGGGACTCACTAGATTGGTGTAAAGAGATCGTACAGAATGAGACGCTATTTTCCACAGCTTAGAGATTTGACTTAGGCGTGGAAGTTGGTTTCAACCAGCTGATTACCTATTCAGCCAATGCGACTGTCAACGAACAGCCCGAGTGCTTGATCCGAGTACCCAAAGTTTCTACCCTGAAGACCTAGTAATTATCCAGTCATGGGTATGTAACTTAAACGGATTTTACACACACCGCAATTGAGTTATACGACCATGTTATTCATTAATCACCAAGCAGCATGGAGCAGAATAAGCCAAGCACACCTAAGATACCATCATACATGGTTCGACTGTGTACTGACTGACACTGTGCGACACTGTGACATCTTGTGAACGAACAATGCACTGTCTATTTTTCGAGTTATACACTAATTTGCAAATCAATTTGGTTTTTGCGAGAGAATCACCTGGAACCCAGCTGGAAACATCAAAAACGGGAGATTCAGCTGGGTTCCAGGTGATTCTCTCGCAAAAACCAAATTGATTTGCAAATTAGTGTATAACTCGAAAAATAGACAGTTGAGTGTATTTCTCGAAAACAGTCCAATTTGGGTAGAACATAAGGTTGACGGAAACTCGGGGAATGCACCTACCTGATGAGCCCGAAACAGAAGGGCGAAACCGGTCGTGGGCTGTCGAAGAATTTTCAGCAACCTTATGAGTAGTGCATTACGTATATAAATGCACTGTCTAGTTTCATGAGCAATCAAACCTTGTTCATTTGCACTAGTAGTTGACATGTGTTTGGTAAATAACTTCTTATTCGACCGAGCAAACTAGGGTCTGCTTCAATTGGCCTCCCAAAGGGGACACTCTCATCCTCTCACAAGGCAAATAAATCTGAAGCCAAGCACTTTGTCTCTGTTTATCAAAGCGCCCCTTCTGGAAGCATTTTCCATGATGGGCAGCAATGACCTGGCAAACAAACTACTTTCATTGTCACGGTTCTACAAGTTCTTTGGTAGTGTGAGATGATTTGAGAATTTTAGGGGGAATTTCTTCCTGTAGATAAAGCCAATCTGTGCTGAAAAGCCGAGGAGCACTGTAATGTTGTTTTATCCTCAATGAGAATATCGTGAAATGACAGGCATTCTAATACCCGCAACTTCCTGGCCAGTCGCTTGAACACCACCGTTCAGCCACGAACAACTGACCAGCACTGTGATTGGCTCATACTTAGACAGTCTAAGTGGATCCCGTGATTGAAGGATGAGTGGCGTTATCTCCCGTCCAATTGCGAGTTAATCACATTGCTGATCAGTCGCTCGTTGTCGAACGGTTAAGAGTTCAAACCACTAACCAGGAGGTTGCCGGTTTGGAACTCCCTTGAGTTTCGTGAGATGTGCACTGATGGTGATTCCCAATAAGTATGAAACAACTTCTCGGTGCTTCTCGGCGTTGTGGCATCGATTGACCTCAATTACAGGATGAGAGAAAACGGCAAGCCTTAGTTCTACTCGACCACCAATAACCGATGTGCCTGCACCAGCAGACAAAATGGATAAAAACTGACACCGCCTGAGTTATTCACATCGGTTAGTGACCGTGGTTTGCAAGCTGTCCATCCAAGCGCAAGATGAGTCACGTGCGACCCATCCTGATGGACGAATAGTACCGACAACACACGGAGTTTTCAGTATGGCATGATAAAGCGAGACCGTTCTCGAAAGAAGATAACTTAGCCTGTGAAGCACCTGGCCAGGCTGTCTCAGGTTGTAGTGTTACACACATTTCCTATGTTGACTTAAGGATCCAACGAATTCTCCTTCCCGATCGTTTAATCGCGAATTCATTAATACCAGTTCACTCCATCCACAGTTCTGAAACATTCATAGTAAAAAACCTGACAATTTCTCAGATCCTCCGGCTTAAAACCCATGTCTCAAAACTGTGCATAACAGCCAGTCAACGTGTGACCACGTGATGTGATTGGAGGATGAGTAGCGATATGCATGTTGCTCACATGTAAGTTAATGACACTGTTGATCAGTAGCTCGTGGTTGAACGGATAAGTGTTCAAACTACTAGCCGGGAGGTCGCGGGTCCGAAACTCCCTGAGGTTCTTATCAAATAAATTGATAAGAATCCCAAAACAAGCAGCTGCATTCTGGGGTACTACCGTGATAGATACGTGTGTCCGTTCTGATTAGAATGTTCTAGAAAGATTTCATTATCGCACGGTCCGGACAGTTATTTTTTATGGGTAATTTCTTCCACATCAGCAACGGCAGTTCCATTTTGAAAACATCGCCTACGGGAGAGACACACTGGGAGGCGCCTGAAGTTGAATGTTGTCGGCTTCTAGTTTTTGAGCAAAATCCGAATACAGACGTAACTGCTTTGCAGGACTCGATCTCGACTCTGATACGGCAGACCCTCGCAGATGATCAGCAGTAAGACAGTAAGGTCCATTCAGAAGTTCTTAAGGTTTCCGTGTCATTTAGAGAAGCTGGTGCATAGTCTGATTCTGAGAGTAATGCCGATATAGCAATTTCCACAGGAATGTAGACCACAGCTAAAGCGGATTGTGCACAGGATGTATGCACTCACATCAGACTTAGTTATGTGTACAGAAAGATTGCTGACATGTCAGTTTTGGACTTTCAACTGATAGCCCGTAAAAAAATATGTTGTCGGAAAACCAAATATCTTCTCTCTCGGTTAGTTCTAACCCATTCTGCCCGCTGTGAACGCCTTCGAACTTACCAACCGGTTATGCAAAGCCACAGGGATCAAAACTCTATTTGTGTTGGCATTTCATCATTTTGACCCGTCTGCTTCGCAGACAGTCAGTTACGCCATTCGCTTGAAAATGCATTCACATCACTCTTGTTTGTAATACTACAGTGAAGCGTTAGTGTGGTGACGAGAAAAAGTAACAACCTCGGAAATGCATTTGTTATCGCTTCTCTACTGCCCACTTGAACGCTACTGTCAAGTACCCCGAGGTTTAAAATGACCCCCCAGCTAGCAACATTTCCTCCGGCTGAAAACCATCACATTCAATGATAGCACTACCCCCAGAACGAGCTTCCTTACAATGACCGATGGAATCTTACCTGGAACCAATCAATTGTACAACAGTTAACCAATGAGGGGAACTTCCTCAAACGATTTCGGAAAGAATCACCGATTGGACTGAGGGCAAGCACAATATGCAGTTGTTCGCGGACTCGCTGAATGAAATAGTTGAACAGCGCCACTGGTGACCCGTCCGTCTGTTTGCTCCGTTCACGTGCTCTGTCCAGCTGGCGCATCTTCTCACAGACTTCCATCTTTTCATCCGGTGGATAGAGGTTTGGCACTTCGCCCGCATTCAATAAGTTGTTGATGTCCTCCAAGAAACTTTCACTTTTGATTTGTGAATCGGTAAACAGGAAAACGGCATGATTGTCTGTTTCGCTGGCCTTGCGAAGAATCCGTTTCAGATCCTCACGCCACTCGGTCATTCCATAGCTTTTGGATATTTCTACCTGTAGTGAAAGAAACAACTATCTCGTTTGCTTGACAAAATGGTACCACGATGGCACTGTTTGGTGGACACCGCCTATTATATTCTTCAGACCGTCACTCAAAATCTCAGGGCGAAACGAAGCTGGTTATTGATCTTTTCTGTTGAAAAAAAGCCCACAAGCTTGGTGTAGGGGAAGAAAAGTCTTCAGCAACCCTACGAGTAGTGTCTCTCCATGACTTGCTATGCAACAAAAAGCTGTCAATGGAGTCAATTCCTGTTCAACTTGTCTGAACGCGTTTTTTGGGGGGTGAATGCACTGCGGGATGATTGTGATACGCTAGTACAAGTTCCCTTCCCCATCCATCTTTCCAAATACATTATGGCTGTATGGCAACAACGTATCAGTGCTGAACACTGATGTTGTGCTGTTGATGACGAATATGAGGTGAGGATTTTACTGGTATATTGCAAGGTCTTGCGGATTAACACTGTCTGCTGGGAACTTGCGATAAGGATGCTAATGCAACCGTGAGAAACGGTGCCTACGCAGGTCAGATTTGGGGTTGGATTATGCCTGGAAGATGCCCTGTGGCTTCACTACTTTTGTTCACTGTAGAGTTGTGTAGGAGTAGGAGAATATGCAGATCCTGCAACAAGTTACGAAGCAACGCGATCGGCCAATCAGTTTCCTAATCCGATTCAAAGCCTGACGACCAATCATCTCAGTATTTCACAGTGTACATTTGAAGGTCAACGCAAGCGAATGTCATCCAGTCAGAAAGCTTCATTTGTCTTAGTCAGCAGTGCAGAAGCCTCCATACTCCACTCTACTTCTCAGGAGGACCACAAACGCTGGGACAGTTTGTCGCTAGGATTAAAACACTAACGGTATTGCGACCAAATTCCTCACTCTCGGTTTTATTACCAAGGTGATTTTGGACAATTGTATTAACCACTATAATGGAGGGTTTGTCGACACTGTGTACCCGGTCCACTTTTGTGGATGGGAACATTTGCCAACCTCTCCCCTGTTACTGATGCAAGCCTGAAACTCCAAAAGACGTTGACTTGATTGGTGATCTTCAACACCAGCAGCCCTAAAACGCACTCCTGAACAGTAAGCAGATCCTTCCAAAAACGGACAGGACGCTCTGAGCATATCCCTCCCCTCAACTGAGGGAAAATTTCAGCTTCTACCCAAAATATTAAGCAGCTGAAAGAAGCGAGCCTCCTTATTCATTCCCATGGTGTCTGTTTATGGGAGTCCCCCCTAGCCGTGATTATACCACGTACCTCAGACACAAGTAACAGTAATTATGCGGTACTGTCGAAGACCTATAAGTTTTGATGTTCGGGTGAGTGAACTACCTTCGAGGATGGCTTTCCACTCAGTCTTTTTGGATATGACATCGTTTGTATGAATCCCTTCATAAACTCACTTAGCGGGGGTTGCTAAAAAGAGTTGCGACACGTTGAAGTTTGTCTCATTTAAGTACGTTCCGTTTTCGTGATACTAGGCAGAGATTGTGCGCAAGGACCGCGATTTTCCTAGGATCAACTTTGTGTTTATCTCGGTTACAGAATGTCTTCAACATATGAATAGTAAAGCACAATGAACCACGCAAATGAGGACTTTACCAATTCACCTTATTCTGCATTTGGTTACTGCTCAACACCACCCGGGTACACTTAGCATAAGATGGTAAACTCTTCTTGCAGGGCGACTATACTGCGAAGTCCAAATGCTGGTTGTCGCCCTTGTTTTCATCACAGAGCCTGAATGTCATGCGGTGTGATAGGACATCCCAATATACAAAGACCATTGACAAAAATTTCAAGGCCATAACGTACGAACCATAGCGCTAGACTTGTTTAGCTGTGTTGTTCATATTCAATTTTGAAGCCCTATCACTGTTTATCCCATGGAGTCTTTCGATAGGTCTTAGCCCACTAAATCGGAAATGGCGACCACAAGCTATCGAACGTTCCTTCGTTTAGCACAGTTCACTCGAGCAGGTGGTCACACGGTTTGCACCGTGGTGGATGTATGCCGCATTAATGGTCTTAGCTTGACACTACGCCAGCTTCGCATTCAACGGTTTTCATAATCAGCTTAGCGCTACGCTAAGGAAAGACGATAGAGATGGTTTGTTTGAAGGACGGTGATGCAGATTGTGTGGAGTAATCTATGTTTATGTTGACTGCTTAATCACGATGAATTTCAGCCGCCAAAACATTGGCACATGACACGTAATCTATATTGTTGTCTTCTTCCAAACAGGAAAATGGTATGGTTTCATTTGGGCATTCTTAATATATATCGATTTTTGAGTTCATCACTATAGTAACCATGAACTTTGGTGATCTGCAGGATGTGTACAGGCACACTAGCTCCGCCTCATTCGTAGTTGCAGAAATCCACTTCTCCCCGACAAACACCAGTTTTTTCTCACTGAACTGTGCCATCTAACAGTCATTCACACCTTGACCTAATCACAATCCGCACACGTGGATCTTTGATCTTCGATAGCTGTAGGTCATCAGACGTCAACAACTCGTCAACCATCAGTGTGCGTGCTCGACTGCATACAGTTGTGTCAGACGAAAAATTCCCTTGCCTCAGGGCAAGCCTGATCAGACCTTAGCGACTCAACTGATAGAATATCCCGAGCAATATAGGCAAAAGCCATCTAATCGCGAACAGTTTATCCAGTGTGCTCGTTAACATGAAGCTGTGTGCGCATCATCAATTTACGTATCTTAATCAGCGAACAGCGACTGAATCCGGCGTATGTTCAAGCAACCATAGGGTCGCTGGACCAGCCACAACGGAGGCAAGAAACTTCAAGGATTATATCGAATCAATAGTAGCTTCAGATTTCAGCAGATTGGTATCGAAGTGGAGAAGGTGAAAACTGAAAGTGATCCGCGCACAGTCTGTTTTCTAGGTTGCCTTACACCGGAACACAGTTCAATTGTCTGTGTTTAGCAATCGTCCAAACGTCCCAAGCAGTGTGTTCGCAAACGTGGTCGTGACATGACCCCTGGGGAATAGAGCAAATAACATCTACTCTGTTGAGACCTCGAAATGCAGCGGAGTCAGTCCACTCAAAAAGTGCAGAGAAGAAACGATTATTGTGCCCCTTTCCTTCAGAAAATCATTGATCGAGAACCACGCGTTACGTTTGACCAATCCAGACTCACACGCATAGGCATGTTGTCACGCGCACAAAAGGTGACATTGAAACGATAGGCGTTCCCACACACACACACAACTGCAGGCATCGAGACGGCGAGAAACACCTAACCTCTGTCTGGTCCGAAGTTATCCACATCAGAAAGAAGCAAATCATGGTATCCACTCCAGTCTCAGCCAACTTTGCGCAAGACGAGTCAGACAACGACTGAGGTGATTGGCCTCACGAGCGCACAATCCAGCTGACTCATTTGGGATTACCCACTTAGTATCGATGAGTTATCTCCTTCATATACTAACCGTGGTGATCGAAACGTTCAGTAATGAAAAATCTGCTCCTAACGTAAACTTATTCCTCTGACTATCTCTCGGCAGCTGGCAGACACATGTAGAATAGTAAACGTTTCTCGACTCAGAAGTTGGAAATCTATGACTTGCAAGAGGTATGTCGCACCAGCAAAAGATTCGGTGATCAGCTGAGAGGTACTTGGCTAAAGCTGTGTGATTAGGTTCATACAGTTTTGAAAATAAGAACTCAGCAAACTTGACATTGTAAGGTTACGCAAAAGAAACGTAGGGAAATTTAGTTACTAACAGAGCGGCGTACCCTGCCAGTACATGGTTGACGGGAAGATGCAATGCAGTGAACAGTTCAACTAGACCTGAGATGTAAGCCAAATAGACGGACAGCCAGCTAATAGACCGATATCCAGCCATCCGGATCGATATGGAACCTCGAGCATCAGAAACACATGTCTGGTTAATGTTCCTCATGCGACTCACCTGAAACAAGTCGAAATCGCTCATATGTGCAGCCAGTCTTGTGAGAGACTGGCGACCGGAGCCACCGATTCCGACCAGCAAAGCATGGGAACGAGGCTGTTTCAGAATACGCGAGATTCGACAGACATGCTCGATAGCGAAACGGAAAAGCACCAGGTTCATTGGCTTTTTGCTCAACTGATTGTATTCGTCCAGATAACTTTCGGCCACTTTTCGTAGACGTTCAATGTCACGTACCTCAACATAGTTTCGACCACCTTTTGGGTCGGAAAAGTCGCAGAACATGAGGGAACGTAGGTTGTCTTCGGTGATCTGGTAGGAGTACACGGGAGGAAGGTGCAAATGGGCCAGTGTATGAAAAAAACGGAAAGCTCATAATCCGTTTCGAAACCGGAGACATTACAACCTATTTGTTCACAGCGGATTACCTACTTGAAGGTATGACTGTGCGTATGGGAACATAGATTGAATCCTGCGGACAAAGCGTCTCACACACTGGTGTACTCACCTCCTCGGTCCCACGAGCCAAATGCCCGAACAGCGTTTCAAAATTGGCCTCCAGTTGGTTCCTAACACAGTCCCTGAGGAATTCAAACAGCCACTTGCGGTCTGCATCATCAACCAGACGATCGTAGTAGACACGAAACGCCTCGTGAACCCATAGACGTTTCAGAGAAAATATATCCATTGTATCGGGTAGCGAAAGTAGAACACCTTGAATCACGCGGCTGAAATCACGCAGATTGAACAGATAGTGCGATTTGGCTGGAGTTGGAAGTAGGTTCTGCATCGCACCCTTGTGAACGGCCAGTGTGGCAGAGACGAGCTGACTGGGTATCTTCATGTAATCTGAAGAAAACCCTCTTTAGAAAAAAAAGAGACAATTTCATACACTAGGGCTGTATGTGCACAGGGTCTAGTAAGCAGCCGCTGTACAGTAAAAAGTCCAACATAGCTTATGTGGTAAAGCGTCAAACAGGTTGACAACAATGCATTTGTACCACCATCTCAAGCTCTGTGTCGTTTTTAAATGCATTTTGTTTCCGACGCACCGACATAAACGAAGCCGAAGTAGGATGACACAAATCAATCAACAAACTGTAGGTAATCTGATGGGAAGAGAAAAAAATCCCGCCCAGTTCGTCCATACGAGACGTCGTCAATTGATGAGCCAATCAACGCCGGATCACGTGACGTGAACCGCGTGGCATATGTCCTATCTAACTGTGGGCTAAGCACCGTCGTCCGGGGCTAACAGCCGGTTTGAATCACCCACCAAAGTTCAGGAGACACTAGTGACTATCCGGGCTTTTAGCGTAGATTGGCTCCACATGCAAGATGAAATTCCAACCGAAACCTGCCAAGTAACATATTCTCAGGTAAGACCTAAGTATAACTAGAAGGCAGAGGAAGAATTGAATGTGGTCATAGTTATCGATGTTTTCTGAGTTCTGATCGTGTGTCTACGACGAAGCTTCAGCGAGTCGTCTGGCAATTTTATAGATGTTACATCCAGCTCGCGTGACCAGGCACCGGTAGACAGAATAAAGGGCTGCAGCTACAGGTCGGATTCTAACATGAGGTTCACCCAGCTGCGCAACAAGATTTTGGGACTACATTAGTCTGCCGAGTCTCTCAAAGTTGACCATTTGATATCCGCTTTGGATCGGCAATATTCATGGACTGTGTTCCACAAATAACTCGATGATCCAACTCCAGATAATAGCAAACTGAAATACCTTGGACAGACGGAGTAGGTGATTTATGATGGTTAGGTGAGACACGGGCAACAAGGGGACGGAGGGCCTTTCTCAGATGAGTCCGCGTATGAAACAAGCGATAGAAAAAAGCCGACGGGATCCACAGTATAAAGGTCCAAGTACATTCTCATGGTGTTGTACCTCACTGTTTGTGGTCTTGCCATAGGAGACAAACTTAAAACGACAGATCCACTCACCATCATCTACACACTCACACCCCTTTATATGACCTATTGTCAAGTATTAGTTAGCACAATAGGCCGGGAAATAACAGCGATCGCATACTAAATAGACCAGACTTAATCACCATTATCTGATGAGCGCAAACCAATCATTGTATGTATTTCAGATGGACTCCACTGATTACGAAAAGTACACTGAGCGGTCTATAAAAGTACACTGTGTTCAGGTGAACTGTATCCAGATCTAATCCACGCATCGTAGATTAGCCAAAGTGACAGTTGTTAGATATTAGTCTATTAAGCATGAACCGGGTCCCTTCCAGCTGTATTCCTGGAAAGGATCCACTGAGGCACAATCCTTTGCGTCAGGTCTGCTCATACTTTGTTTTCAGATAGGTGCACTTTGGCCCGACATTCGTAACATTCACTATGCTACTGACGTACCCGCAAGAAGGATGTTTGCACCCGAATGTTGCATGGATAAGGCACACTTAATGATGGGTATATCAACAGACCGCGTGACACAGCTGCCGGTATTTGGCACAAACCTCTGTCAAATCCAGCCGTCCGGCTTGAGCAGCTGACTACAATCACATGTCCTTGAGCCATTCATCCAAACACACTAGTACCCATTTTGTAGAGACAGCCAGTGTGGAATGGGTATCAAGACAAACTGACACGATGGGAAAGGTAGACAAATCATCGCATGGTCACCAGAGTTGAGGCCGAACCTGTTGTCTTCAAGGGAACTTCAGCCTTGGACTAGACGATTGTGCTGTTCCTTGAATGGTTTGTTCTTGGAGGACTAGTGAATTTGAAGAAAATTAGCAGCGCAAGCATCCTAGGAGTCGAAGACCTACGGAAACTAGGGATCCGGACGACAGATGTTCTGGTAGCTCAGTCCAACAGGAAATCTAGTCAGTGTTTCCAGGTGACTGGACCCAGTTTGTACCAGTGCATTTGGGCTGACTGCATTCAAATTGAACGCTACACATCGTCGCTGACTGTTGTACTCCCTAAGACTTCTCACGTAAGGTATCTATATTGAGGGCTTGCGTCACACTGGTGATACATTCACTTTGCTTTACTAGTATTCGTTGTTTTGTGTGAATACAACTTGAGCTTAAATTTGAAAGTGAAGCCGCTTGGTATGACGAGAAAACGTGCACGGTCCAGGGTTAGAATAACTGATTAAATCATTAGACTGAACCACCCGGAAATCCCTAGGTCCATAATTTCAGCGCTCACGTCTGGCATGACGAAGTCCAATAAGGCCTTGGCAAACAGCGCAGGTAAGTTATCCGACAGGATATCGGTTCAATTCCCTGTCTGACCGTATTTTTATGCCGGTGAGTGGCGGTCGATAAATTTTTGAACTATGTTCAGAACATACCAGGCTTTGCCAAGTAACGCAAACGATACCTCTTGGATGTGGCTGGAGTAATTTGCATCTGCGGTCGGATCCCGATAGAGAGTGCGATTTAGTCTACTAGATGTAATGAAAGGTATCAGTCCTGGACAGAAGTTGTCATTGGTTAATTGTTGCTACTTTATGATACCCAAACAAAACAAGTTATATTTAGTGTTTTTACACTGGCTCAATTTCAGCCAATCGTGCCGTCCTGATGTATTCTCCACTGATCTGTAATTTCGAAGAGTGTAAAATACATAAGACATTCGGAAATGGTCATACATTGCATTGGTTGACATATATTACTTAAATGCGGTTGAGGCTAGATGAGGTGGCCCGCAGAGTAGTAGTGATGAATGACACTGCTCTAGCTTGTTTTTTTCTCGTAAGAAGAACCAATCAACGGACGAGGTGTGAGAGTGGTGCGATTGGATCTCTTGCGACTAAGATTCACTGTTTATAGGATATGTATGAGGCCCGAATATGCGAGTATGGCATGAACGCACAGGTACTGAACATATTTACTGTGGACTCACTTCACTTGCATATGCCAATCCATTATACGCATGAATATGGTTCGCATCATGTCATCTTCGAACTCGTTCACCGTGACAGTGTTCAGGTGACGTAGGAAGCGAGGTGTTACGGGATTTCGACCGCCGCCAGGTGGTCCCATCGCACCGATGAACAGTAGATCTACCAGCTTGATGGGATCGTTAGTTTTTAGATCATACCTTGAAGTAAAAGAGGAATCAGATGGGAAAATTGTGCTCATTGGTTTGATAGGATTCCATCTATTCTGTTGAAACTGCTAATGAGCTACCGAAGTGTCTTACTGATTACGAGGGGAAAGCAACACAACCGGCTGAGAACCTGGTTTGTGCATTTATGCCTAGCTCGGCCAACATGATCCAGACAAACCGAATGAATTAAACAACGGGAAAGATTAACACGAACACGACTTATCCTGCAAATGGTTGTTCGGTCTTCTGCATCACTCCGTCCCGTCTGATCAGCGGCTGCTGGTGCTGCACTATCAAAAACGGCTGCTTCTCTTGTCAATCTAACACCAGTATCAGTTGAAAAGAAACCGGTTTCCATATGTGTTCCTCTCAGAGGTGACCCTATAGCATGACACAGGCTCCAAACAGGCGTTAAGATGATGTACGCGGCAGTAAACTTCGACTGAAACCTATTGTTGACATGAAACCAACAGATATTTTACTGCAACAAGCTACAACTGGTTTTTGTGTATTCATTCGAGCGCCCGTTCAGGACGTCCTAGATTGTGTGATTGTTTGACGGAACCTGTGAACAGTGCCCAGTTTGGCTAACCTGATGAATTTGGTAGTTCAGTACCAGTTCAGCTCCTATGCATTTGATTGGTTCTTATCCCAGAGTCGTTCCAGATGGTGTGTCGAATCAGCGAACTACTAAAAAACCAGGTGACTCGACTGCACCCTGTTGCCGAGGCGACGTCCATCCGATTGCGCAAACCTGACGTAAAAACACTTCGTTCAAACACTCAACACTTTTAACTGGTTGTGTAATGGTTGACAGTGAACTCTGTTCATTCATTTTATAACGGATAACAGTTATTCCCCCTATTTCCAAACGACCTTCCCTCTTAGTTACTGCGTTCATAGATATTGTTTTAACTCGTACTAGGACGGCGGTACATAGAAAGCAATACTCCTCATTACTGAAATTGATAGGCCTTAGAAATCGATTTTGCTCTACTCTAGTCTACCAAACGTACACACTTAATCAGACTTATCGGAACTCCCCATAGTATTATTGGGGACATCATAATGTTTAAACAGGCTATAGACTGTTTTTGTCAATCTCGATAAGAAGAAATATTAATTAAAACTTGACGACTCCCTGTCTGACGCAACCTTGCACGCAAGCAACTAGACGGTTTGCCGACGGGTTCGACAGCCGACTACTGGTTTCGCACTTCCTAGCGCTCATCAGGTAGGCACAATCCCCGAGTTTCCGTCAATCGTATGCTCTACTTGGACCCGAGTTGGGCAGATTTTGATAAATAGTCTCACTTGCGAAAGAATTTGATTTTTTCTGACTGAAGACTCAACTGAATCTCTCGTTTATGACGGTCTCCCTCAACTGAATGTGCCGCGCAAAGCCGCCTCAAGTTTAAATTGGTACAATATTCGAAATATTGCAATAGGTTGTCTGGACGTAACACACCAGTCACAGTCAGTATCGCTGAAAACTCCTTCGAATTTGAGCGTTTGGCGAGACTACGCGTGAGTTTCATACTCCTTCAGTACATAGGTTATCTCGCAAACCGAGTTTAATCATCTTATAGTATTGATCCATATGCATCACAGCTAGATGATCTAACGAGGATTTATAAAGCAAAGCGATAGGTACTATACAAGAGTGACTCATCTTGTCGTGAACTGGTCGATCAATATGCTCAAACTTGAAAGAACTAGGTTTACGAAACAATGCCTACCGGATGCCCGAGAAATTTTAACGAACCTTGAGGATTCCATTATTTCTCCATCACAAACATTCCCTGTTCCCTGGATCTGTCGATTTTTTATGTGAGTTCTCATCACTCAATGATATTTTCATTCCCATACCTACCTTTTTACGCACAAAGGAGATTGGATTTTGTTTCTAAGGCGTAAGTTTCAAACAAATTGATGGGTTGACCATGAGAAATCCCAAGTATTGATATTGGTTGACATCCTTAGGTTTGAAATGCTGGCGGAAACGGAACTTACGTGGCTATCCTTATGCAAACGATTTTCAGGTGACCTTTTACTGTCTTCCAAAAGTTCTCGCTACGTCTAACTCACTCGGCAAGATAATTTCGCTTATAAGTGGTCGACTACCAACCCTGAAAACTTGAACAGCTCGACGTATCGACCAGTGTACCGAAAACCCAGTGGTTCACGACACTAGCAGAAATGGCCCAATCGCGCAGTCAGTGGCGCTCGTGCATCAAAGCTATCGTCTTCAATGCGTAGTTACCCAATTTCCGAACAAACTGAACATGCCTTCGCCTCCAAGGCTTGGTTGTACGTTCCACATTCCCGTTTTCCGGTTATCGACACTGTAACATCTGGAACCAATGTGCCTATGGTGCACGGTTTATGGCTGATAGATTGAATTGACTGATTGAATATGTCATTTGCAAATTTTCGTCCCATTCAATACTAACGTTATCTTATCCATGCTTTGCGCTACAGGGCTGGGAAAATTTTCACCTCTGGATTCGGAGCTCCAGTTTTTGCAGAACACAATTTGAGAAAATGGCCATCCTGACCGCTTCGTCCAGTGTGACCAAAAGTCAGACGACTTAGGAGAAGCAACATTGATGGTCCAAAAGAAACCCGTCTATCTTGGATAACCGTATGCGGCTAACAGTGCATGCAACTTAAAAAAAAACACTAACTATGGCGTGACTTTGGTGCTGCAACAACCAGCGATGGTAACTTACACTGTTATTGCCGCCTAGCTAAACACACCGCTCATTTCTATCAGTAGATCATTACACACGTCAGTTCGCTTGCAGGTGCTATGAAACCCATTTTTCTAGGAGACTGGAAACACGGCAAAAGGACATCTACCAAACTGAATCTTGTGGATGTTAAACGACTTGCAATTAGCCGCTAGTGGAACCGATTCCAAGGTCACATCTTCACATCATCATGAGAAATGTGAACCAAGAGTCAAGGCACTAGCTGCAATCATCGTTTAAAGTCGTTACGACATGTGACCAATTAAAACGACTTGCGTTTGCGAAGGCTGTATTGGTCGATTGCGCAATCCGCTTTTGTGCACACAAGCAGATCGTAGAATAGTCTTGAGACCGCCCTGGTTTTATTGACTGAATTAGTGTAAAAAGAACATTTCTATATGTTTTGCATCATTTCTGCTACGTTTTGTGTGATTTTTCTCCGTCCTGCACTTTCGCGGCCGTAGAGACTGTGCGAGACGATGTTAATGCGCAACTAAGTTGTTCTGTCTGCACCCTTCAAACTAACCAAGGGAAGCCGGCGTTTCCACCGACGTCCTGTTGGACGCACTACACTGATGCTCTATGCACTGGTGTGCACTGAAAAACAAGGGAGATGATTATCGAGTGTGCCCATCCCATCATTATTCCCAGAAGTCTTAAGTCATTAGTTGGATTTGGGCTTGTGCACCATTCGCAGACATGTGAGAAAATTACTGATCAGCTGTTCTGGGACTCAGAATAGCAGAGGTGAACTGAAAGGAACTGCTTAAATCCTGATGAAGGCTATCCGTGGTGATGGATAGTCTGCGCCATGAAAATTTGCTCACCACAGATGTGTTCTTGTTCGCTAGGAAGCTGATTGGATCTGTAACACTTGAGGAGGCGGGAACTATTCGTAGGCACTTACAGCAGTCTTTGAAGGGACAAGCGCAAATAAAGGTGGTTATCGATGTAGGAGAAAGTATTCACCAAAACACAACAGTAGTATGAGTAGCATGTGTTCTATAGAGTGTATTTTTATTTGTTGCTGGCAAGCGGTACTGTGAATAGCAAGGATTCGTCTCAGTATGATGAACGGCCCGAGATCGAACTTGCGTAAAATGTATGTATTTTTCAAATGGCGTACTGAGTTTATCAGGATATTTGTGAAGCAAGTAAGGATGGTCTACACTGCAACACGTGCCCGCACTTTGTTAAATTTCGCAGTTTAATTGCTTATTGCTGTATGAAGGATCCTGCCATGAGTCACAAAAAGTTGAGAATAACGTTTTACTACTTTTATCTGGTCAAATTTCACTACATCAGCAAAGTCAAGAAATCATTTTGTTGCTCTTTGTTTCGCCTCAGAATATAAGCATATCATCAAAAACCATATGACGTGGATTACAGGTGACAGAGATATCTACCAATCTATTAAAACCGTTTGTGACTTGAGTTCACGTTCTTCATAGTTGGCACAAACAGCGATTGTTCGATCGAGCTAATCCTCTCGGTGTCGAGGACAGTTGGGTTTTCCCGATGAACGGTATGAACAGAGCTATCGATTAATCGGTTTCACTGCATCTCATCGTGTCGGTCTCTGATTGGTTGCAGTGACTCTGCTCTCACATTCTAGGCACACAGTATGTGAGGTCATTATATGTCGTTGAGCCTAAGGACGGCTAATTTTTCAAAGTTATACCACGTCAGTTTTATTACGGGGAAAGCACAAGGGTTGAAAAATGTCCTAAAAGAACGATGCGTACTGAAGTTAAGTGATGGGTTATGAAACCCATTATCTCTGGGCTAACACGTGACTAGGCAGATGTTGAAAGATGATGATCGGTGGTGGCAAAGCCTATTGTGAAATCAGTGATTTTGCTCCAGGACTCATACTGTTTCTGTCGGAACTACTGCTTGTCAAACGCCAGTTACGTGTGTGTCTGGAGGTTCGGCACACCAAACCCGTATTTGGGATATCCAGGTGATTCAACTGTCTGGTTGTTTCCATAGAATTGAAAAGTTATGCACAACCAGTCAGGCCGGCTGAAGGCTTTGAAACAGTCTCTCCTGTACACTCTCCGGTCTTACTCCCTCATGTTTATACCGGGTGCAGGGTGTTGCGTTGGTTGCGCACTCGGCGCCGCGCCAACCGTATGTGGCGTTCCCTGTCGTGCGTACTTCGGTGTTACATGCAACAGAGGGCAACACATTGTGTAGAATATCACCTGCTTGTTTCCTCAAATAGGTCACCAGTTGTTGTTGAAATTGTACAATCTATAGTACCTCCGCCTTCAAGCGACAAATCACAGCGAGAAATACTCTTTCGGTTTCTCAAAGTTGAATTTGAAGAAGTATTTAAAGCTTCAGTTTCTATACATCGACGAACGCCCTAACCTGGAAAAAATGACGACTTATCCACTCTCAACACCAAAGGATCCCTCTTTCATATGAATTCAAAAACCCTGGTTTAATACCAATGTTCAAGGTGAACCGGTTGCTCTCAGTGACTTCCGATTGGCAGGAGTGATTCAAGACTGAATATAAAATCGGTGATGGCTTAAGTATGTAAATTGTCGCTGGCAACGTAACTAGAAAGCCGCTTTCAATTTCTGTTCCTTAAACGCAAAGTGTTTGCTTGTTACGTCCCTCACGCCGCTCGATACCATAATGTCCGTCCGAGTTATAAATATCAACGTTATGCCTGACTGATCCCTCAAAGAGTTCAGAAGGTTTCACTCAGGGGATTCTCTGCATATTGGTCCACTGCAGAGGTGTTACGCATTTCCCTGGTTCGTGACATACTAAGCGAAGTTTTTCCCGTATTTTCTAGCAACAAAGCCATGAACCTTTGTTTACGTCTAAACACTGCATCTTTCGAGTTTCGCCTAGAACCTACTCCAAAAACTGAACTGTGAAACACTTATCGGTCCTCAAAAACGTCGTATCTGAAGGCGTATCCCTTGTTTATCCCCCACACGTGGCTCGGGCCATTGTTTTTACTGTTTTTTTTTAATATAAGAACCTGTCCACATGATGTGATACTCTTTTTCTTACCTAGAGTTCTGCCTGAATCTGCGTTGTCCATGGGAAGCACTCCAGGTGAGCCCAGACCGTTTCACCTTTGCTGCATTCAAGGAACTCAGGTTACGCAAAAAGTCCATATAACCGAAGATGAGGCCATTCACATGTGGCCAGAGAAATCCGCGCTGAATACCATTTAAACGAAATTCCTCTTACGCCCTAGTGGTGGGAGTAGATGTTAGGCGAGCAAAAGTCTTTTAGGCCAGAAAATGAGGCATCCTGTAGCTGGTAGCGGAAGACGTTGATGATAGCTTCGGAAGAGTGCTCGGCAAACTTATAAGTGCTGTGTTATGTCAAGAACTCACAAACAGCTTTGTCACGGAAATATACTATTGTCCGTTCGGACACACACAACTACCCAGAGCTCAAGTGCTCAACCAAAGACGCCATTCCCAGAAGACATTTACCTTGAAGTGACGAAAGTCCGAACAAAGCCAGCGTGTCAAATAGCATGCCTCCTTTACTGCTACTCAGAAGTTCCTGTTCCACTGCGGCAGTTGTTCAATGGACTACCGGAGGTTGAGTAAGAATGGCTTGAATAACTGCAATGCCCAAAGCCTGTCAATCTAGTGCTCTAGCAAAATTCCGTCCGATTTCATGTACTTTTATTTCACAGAAAATTCTAGGGTGTTTACCGATTGGTATAATGATGCCTTCACTGAGCGCCTCCAGTGACGTGCAATAGTTTACGCACAACACGCATGGATATACCATGGGTGCAGTAAACCGTCTTCATCACACGATTCTGATGGCTCTATACGTCAGAACAAAGTGCCGTTCTATGACCCGTAACAGTACTTCCGATTCAGTCAATCGAAAAATTCGGATGCCTAAATTTTTGGGGACGGACATCGAAAGACAACTACTTTACCGACCAAAATTACGTTCATATTGGCTAAAGTTGTCAATGACTCTTACCACCGAGACCGGTGTGCCTCAAATAGATATTTTGACACCGTTTCTATTCGCTTTCTACAAAGACCCCTTGAAACTTAACAAAAATTGCATTCCTATAGGATCTTTCAGCAAATCGTTCAGCTGTAGCACCCTTTCGGTGCCTAACTGCCATGCCACCGGAAAGAAGCACGAGGGCTGGAATACTGCCAGGTTGCCCAAGCCTAGACAGGGGAAGTCGAGGGGCCGAGGTCGGGTTCGAACCAGTCAGTAAGTTCGCGCACTAACCACTGAGCCATCTCGCTTCTAAAGGATATGTGGAGGACATTGCTGTTAGCAGAGTATATTGTACACTACCGGACAACTACTGGTTTGAACGGGACTTTTGAACCGTATGCTAGTGGACACGAGCTATCGCGTTACACCTAAACCCATCCAAATACCCAGAAAATGCATTCACACGGTGACATGATGAACATCTTGAGGCTATTTCGCCTGTTGTGGTCCCAGCTGCCATCAGTGATTACAGCTAACTGTACCAGATATCCGATGACTTGTGATGGCAAGAACACCGTGACGCACCAAGGACGTCTGAGAGACATACGAAGGCTTGCAGAGCTATTCTTACGACAATAACTGATGAGACTTCTCATCCATTGTACTCAGAAACCCATTCAGAGCAGTAGTGGTTTGAATCTGTGCACAAGAACATCAGCATATAAAAGCTCGTTGTCTCACTCATCCAAAGACCTGCAGAGTAGAAATTTTAAAATCAATACCCACACAATTCGTTCTTCATCAGAAAGTGTGTTGGCCTTGATAAATCTTTCCCGTTGCCCTCCAGGTTAGTAGTTGTTTCTTAGGTTTCTGCAAATATATCGTTTTTATACACACACGCATCTGTGTCCTGAGTAGAGCGGCTGTCTTAAAATTCTCCGGTAACGACAACTAAGGAAAACCCCTTGCCTTCTCTTGTTTGGTCTGACAAAGGGAGGTGTTTTAGCCATTCAGTAGATTCTCCTAAAAACTTGTGACTGACAAGGCAGAATAGGATGGGGTCCATGAGGGATCTCTCCAATTGGTTATCCCTTGGAAGACCATTCTACCTTGTCTGTCAGTCATTCAGTGGTTTTTTCGCTGCAAACCTCCACCAGAAAGACTCGGGAGTCATTGTGCAGCCTCATTCGACAGAGTAGTTAGACTGACATTGCTGGAATCAGCACACATACTTTTAGTGGCTGTTTCTTTTGGACTATGACTAGTAGCTACCCCAATCATAGTTTCGAACGATTTCTGAACCAATTACCGTAGTGATCAATATGTGAATTTGTGAGACCCAGATCCGTGGATAATCGAGGTCAACAGCTACTGGTTCAAAGCGATCAGCGAGGTGCTCACGGCTCAAATGGGTCGCTGAAATGGTTTAAATGTTCGGACTGGGCTCTTCGTTCATTCGCTTTGGGATTATCGTGTGCTGTGAATGAATGATTGGGCCGTTACGTAGTGAGATAAGTAACAAAAATGGGTAGTTCAAGAAGATATGTAAAGCACCAGTGTACAAAACAGAATTTTAAGGCAACCGTTGACCCAACTGATCTCCATTAGGATACTTTCAGGGCGGATCCCAACAGGGCCTAGTACTGCATAGAATGCTTACCAGTTCCAGTGATCCAACCATTGACGAAGCAACTCGATTGGTGGTTGTGCGCCGTACACCTCCCGAACAGGCATATTCAAGTCATCCACGAAAACGATCAACTTCTTTCCCATCGGAGGACCAAACACACCTTTGCGACGTCGATCCAGTTTAGACATGATAATATTCTGAGTCTGGTTTGCACTAGTCTGTGCTGAGAAGTTCAGATTGTTCGGTCTGTATATGTCCTTTGGCAGTTTGTTCAACAGGAAGTCCTGAATTGAAAAGCATCGAAAACTGGTCATATTGAACGTGTACTGTTTTCAAGGCACATCAAGATGTCCTTCTCTCACACTTATATGCATCTTCCTGAACAATAGATCAGCTCGATTTACTAACTCTTAGATCTTAAGGCCTCCATATGAAAAAATTCGGTGCCGGCACTCCTGAGGACGTCTTAAATCAAACTGGAACGACAGAATTAACCGTTTTTTCTGGCATCTGAGGCAGAAGCCTCCAACTTATCGATTAAAGGTAAAAGGATGACCCATCAGTAAAACATTGTGTACACGTGTCCCACCTAATGAAAGTGATTAGTTGACTGTGTCATCCTTTTGGCTTCAGTTCCGCTGGACCGTGAGTTACTGCTGGCATGCACCTTAGCCTAGAATGAAAGAAATCATACGGATTCGCTGTCTGACACGTACCATGATATAGCACGACTTCCCGGTTCCGGTTGGTCCGACAAATAAAGCTGGCTTCCCGTTGAGCAGGAAGAGTTCGAGAAGCCGGCAGCAACGAATCGTTTCCACTGTAGGTACGATGATCTCGTGGAACGTCGCATCTTTGGGGATTGGTGGTGCCTGTCTGATTGTGTCCTTCCACAGTTCCCATTTGACGGGTCCCTGATTCGGAGAACAAAAGGAGGAAATCATTGTGAAAGTATTGAGTAAATCCTATGCAGGACCGTTGTACACAAACCTCTAGGTAGAACGTACGAACTCACGTTTTTCTGTCGTACGTCAGACTACCTGTCCCCTGCACCAGGTAACTCAGTGCTCAATTGTGAGGAATGGGTGAGCGAGAGGGACTCTATGAATTAATGCCACAACACAGAAATCTTGGGTGTGTGTGGTGTTTTCGATTGGAATGTGTAGCCATCTGGGAACTAAAAATTCCAAACGGAAAAATACTAACAACGTTACTAAAAACTCTTCAAGGCGCACTACCAGTTTTGCCCTTCTTTGGGGCTCACCAGTCAGGCGTTGCCCCAGAGTTTCCATTGCCTCCAAGTGTCCTGTGAACCCAAATTGTACGCCATTCGTGAACGACACTCATGTGCAAACGAATTTGCTTTTGATGTGAGAGCGAACTGAATCCCACCTGAATTACTTCTTTATGATCGTACCAAGTCAAATGTGAGCAGCCTTTGTGCAAAAGTCGAAGAATACCATAAACGAGGGATTCAGGCGAAATTGGATCGAGCCAGTGAGATAGTGCAAAAATGAGTGTATTTTGTGAGTTGTTTATAGTTGTTTATGACGCGAACAAACGAGTTGTATTCTGTAACATAAGTTAGGCTCCAAATTTTCTGCTTGTTTTGACGACTGGGAGTGTTGTTCTTAGGGGATGCGTCTCCGGATTGTTTCACCTTAATAGCAGTAATAGTAATAATAACACTAATACTAACAACCTTTCCGCCGTAATACCCCTTCAGTGCCTGGCTGCCATGCCACCCGAAGGAAGCATGAGGGCTGAGATACTGCCAGGTTGTCCGGGCCTAGGCAAGAGCAACCAAGATGTAGAAGTTGGTTTCGAACCATGGCCTTTCCAGGCAGTAGGTTCACGCCTTAACCACTGAGCTATCTCGAGCTCAGTTTTAAATTACGCTTTCAGCAATTCAAAAACACGACCTCGCAGACTATACATACAATACAAATGAAAAGATCAACAATAGCACATCAAATCCTTATGATCTGACGGTAAGTGCTGCAGATAGGTAGTTTCGACTTAGTCTGACAGAGAGACAATACAAAGGTAACAATAGAATGAGTAAAAGCACACATAGTTTACTATAAGATTCCCACAAAATAACAGTCTGATAAGAATTGTAGATGTGTGCATTGTTTGCACATGGTTTTTCTCATCAGATCTCCCTGGTCTCTCATATACTTCAAAGCTGGGAATCAGGAAACCTCACATTATGTCCGCAGTGCTAGGGAACGGCCTCATTAATCCTTCAATGAGCCCAGACATATTAGGCTTTATTACCGTCTTGAAATCCACTCATTTCGGACGACGTGTTTATCGGCTGTTTGAGAGGACTTTTTGGTCTTTCGTGAGACAATAAGATCCATGCAAGCATGGTGTGCTTATTCTGATAGACAGCACACCACCGAAATGGTGAGTGCCGACCCAGAACAAAAGACCCAATAAAGCCTAAGTTAGTTGTGTCACATTTCCTACAGAATACAGCGAGCTCGGGACGGCTCAGTGGTTAAAGCGCGGATTCACTGATCGGAAGGTTCCAAGGTTTGAACCCGACCTATGCATCTCGACTGCTCCCCACCAGGCTTGGGCAACCTGGCAGTATCTCAGCCCTCATGCTTTCTTCGGGTGGCATGGCAGCCACGTACCGAAATGGTGCTACAGCTGAACGATTATCTTTTTACTGAATGCAGTGGACTGCTAGGGCACAACAAGCGTAACCACCCATGACCTCGTAGGGGATGGCCGCTTGCATAACTTTAGTCCTCATTTCAGCTCAGGCAGTCAGATAAAGAAATATGTGTTTCTAAATCCTGTGTTTTCCTTGCAATAGTGATCCATGCATTTTCGTTTATTTTTTAATTGTTTTCGGATAAGAAATATTCACTTAAACTTCAGGGGTTCTTTTAATTCTATGATCAATTCGAACTCAATGCAGGGGACGTTTGTTACACACTAGTATTTTCGACCTCAGCAAACATTATTGAGCTTTGCGTGGAGAGTTGAGGCCACTTCAAAGATACGTTCATGACGAAACATGGTCCAAATGATAGGCTGGCCTTTGATATCGTCGGATCGGCAAACATACTTGTTAAGTCAACAAATACACTCATTTACATATCAATGCGGTTTTTACGGGAGACTCACCTGAAACCCAGCTGAATCTCTTGTTTATGATGTTCTTCAACTGAACGTGGTGCACTGATGTTTCAGTTGACACGATATTCGAGATTTCGCAGCATATACTTCAGGAGAAAACGAATCCTAGGATTGCTGAAAACTCTTCGACAGCTCACTAACCGTTTTGCTTTTTTGGGAGGGGGCTCACCAGGTGAGCGTAGCCTCCGAATTTCTGTCAACCTTATGTTCTACTTGAACCCAAGTTGTACAAAACCCGGAAAATACACTAATTTTCACACCAAGTTGTTTTTCACGGAAAACCCAACTGAATCCCGTGGGAACCAAATTGGCATGCAAAGAGTGTAAGTTGCTAATTTCGTGGAATTTTGATTCAAGTAGAACCTAAGGTTGACGGAAACTAAGGGACCGTGCTTACCTGATGAAGGGCGAAACCAAACGTAGGCTGTCCGGGAGTTTTTAGCAACTTTATGGTTATTCTGCTGCATCTAGACACAGGTGACGGATGTTTTCACAATGTCTGGTTGTTTGCGTGCACAATTGCGTCAGACATGAAGTTGTCAATTTTTAAATCATAGTTCTTTTTATCAAGAGTGCCTTGGTGCCTCAGGATTTGATCAGCCGTACTTGGTTTGACGGAACACTACATGTTACGTGGGTATTTCATGATCAGAAAGCTTAACTGAACCGTAGTAAACGTACTTCCTTACTCAACTATACTTGTATGCCGTCCCAATCAGCACCAGGCAAGACTGAATTGAAAAACGCGACTTTAGTTTCAGCTTACAGTGTATTGCAATATCAGCCTTACAAGAAGAAGACACTGATGAAATGCAAACTAGAAAATATGAACTTTGAAGTATAAAAGGGTTTCAGTATGTCTTGGAATACGCTCAAACGAGACGACAGATTAGCACTCCGTTACTCTTTCTGGTTATGACGGTAATCAATCAGTTACAAAAAACGACTCCACGTCACACCACTTGGGATCAAATTCAACTATACGGGAAAATCGTTAGTGCAGATGTACAGCTCACGGCGCGTACCATTCAGAAGGGACTGTTTACAAAGCCAACGCGGTTTAGGCGGACTCCGAGGGTACCCAGTCCTTGAGTAACGCATTGACTTTCGTGAAAACTTTTGGAAACACTCAAAAAGCCGACTCCTGACGCATTAGTTCAAGACAAGTATTCACTGAAGTAACCTAACTTGGTCGGTCACAAATCACGCACTACTAGTTACGCTTTTTCAAATGCAATCTCCCAAAGTGCATTAACGTTTTTTGGTTCAAGAACTATTCAGGTTGTGGTAAAAAAAATAGTTCAGTGAGAATCAGATGGTACATTTTTCGGTACTTCCAGCGTTAAACAACTTACCTGATCTTCACCGTCATCAGTAGATGGGGGCTGTATAAAGAATGGAACGAAAAGTTCCACAATGAAGGTGACTGAAATTTTAAAACGACTAAAAAGTTATATTTGACGTCAATCAATCCGAATGATTACAGTAATGCCATCAACATTGGTGTACAATGAAGAATTGCTGCCAAACAACGCACCCGTTAACCACATCTGTACATCTTTTGTGGCGCCTTGTTGACGCTTTTGGCCATCCGGATTTCGGTGCAGGGACAGAGAGGATCATTAATACCCCGACTCCAACCGGAGACTTACCCCTGCACTCTGATTGGCGCAAACCTACGACACTCTCCAATTCGGATATTTCGGACATGTAGATTCACCAGTGAGGCGGTTTTCGGACTGTCTCTTGCTTTGAGTTTGTTTAGTCTGTAAAATGACACTTTGGAGACCCTGGTTCAATCTCCCACGGGTGTCCTGAGACCAGCACACCTGGTAGTTCATCAATACAGATGCAGAAAACAACAAAGGTTAAACAAGGGACGAAAAACCCATACGGTTTGGAAAGCGGTAATGTACATATACGGCCATTCCCCTACCTCATGGATTGGGACAAATGTGCACAAACTAAGTCATTTCCAAACTTTGCTGCCATCCCCAAAGTGTGCTTTCTCTTCGGTGGAATACCGTCGGTATTGCTTGATCTATTGAAGATCCTGACGAACAAAGTGACTCAATCATAGGGTAGAAACGGGGTAACAACTGGAATCCAGCCCTTGGTAACCTTTAGAAATGAGTTGTGCCGTAGTGTTGAGGATGTGCTGAGTACAACCCGTCGCATTAGACCACTTCATGCTCCAAGTTGAAAGAAACCAACACGGTATCGGGATTCTGTACACAGGGAAACGGATGAACATGTCTGAGAAAGACGACTGCAACGGAATAGTAGGAGGCAGCGGTTGTCCAAGAATAACCACAGACCGGTTGAAACTAGTACTATTTTGAACCAGTATTCCATCCATTTCTTGTATTCCTGGAGAGGTATTTGACTCTTCTGTTGAAATTACCGCGCGTCCTTGTTACTTTGACGCTCATTTTCGATACCATGGAAAGTGACACTTTGACTTTCAGCTTTCCACGTTCCACTAGACTTCCAAAATGTGTTACATGTAAATGGACGGAGTGACCAACCCGGGGCACTAAGGTCGATGGTGTTGTCAGTACTTGAATGCATCAGGATTAACTTCCGGTCGTTATCTAGGACAGTTTCGCTTTGCTGACCTGTACTTTCCACGTGAGGTTTAGGCACACTGTACCAATAGTCGGCGGAATTCTTACGAGAAACCAAAATGAAACGCCGGAAAGTTAGGAGGTTAAACAGATGGCACACTCTGCTCGTCCACTGGGCGGGGGGTAAGTCAACGCTGGTTTGATCACTCCTCATGAACTAAGTCACACGCATCTAGCTTCTCTGTGACGCCATACTACAATAAAAAACCTTACGTTGACCGGAACAGAAAGTAACCATGTACAAAGTTGAACAAATAGGCGAACAACGTAGGAAATTATTTCTAGTTGCCCTGACGCTTGGCCAGGTTGTTATGTACTGTTATGTCACTCTGTCACTGTTACGTTGTGTTATGTCACTCAATCTCACCACATTAGAAATTCGATAACAGAGTGTAATTGAGCGTAAGGAAACCATTAAAAAAACAACGACAACACCCCAGTTATCAAGAACAACTGCATACAGGAAAATTGCAATATAGGCGATCTACTTACCGGTGCACCGGCTTTGGGAATCTAGGGGCGAAATGAGGGCAGCGATGGAGATCAGCAAGATAGTCTGAGTTAACTGCTTTACCGTACACATAGGAACGAGATTCGGCATTACTCTATCGAGCTTCCAGGTTAGGGAATACAAGTGACCTCCCATGAGAGACAACCTGAATAGACTGGCTGAGGTTGGTTTCTTCTACGAAGCGGCCTTCGAGAAACCAGTTCAGTATCGTACCTCCTCTGGATTAAATTCTTCAGTGGAGGCTCTTGAACTGAGTTATCTTCTACTAGGATGTGAGATCTATCAGTAAAAGCCGATTGGACTTCTAGACATAACACACTACTCATAAGGTTGCTGAAAAACTCTCTGACACATAAATCGATGTGGCTAAATGCCAAACTCAGCAAAATCGTGACGGTGGGCCAATGAGACAGTTTATGGGAAAGGACAGAAACTCAGATTATTGGGTATGTTTGTTTACGTGCGTTTACTTAACTCGATACCGCTTAGTGATGAACAAGTGTGGTCATTAGTTTGTTCGCTGAGCTGGGCAATTCGATTGCAAACGTTTCATCACCAATCGAGGTGACGTCATCAGTGCGTTGTTAGGGCTCATAGTGGTGCGTAGCGATGGGTTGGTAGTTGCGTCTTTGCTAACATTTTCAGTGAACCAAATAGGAGACACTGCCAGCTTTCAGATGAACCGCATTATCGGGGTAATTTTTCGTCAGATAGTCTCATGCCAGAGTTGGACGGAGTTAGGTTTGAAAACGAAGACATCACTAAGCACAATGTTTGTATAGTTAATAAAATGGACCGGTGAAGCTCAGTTTATGGGCCAACTAGGATCGATCGTTTGCCGATGTCCGCCATTATATATAATGATTTGGGTCATTCATTGATGAATAAGCCTCTACCAATTAATTTGAATGTTTGGCGGCCCAAATTACACGATCCGACCGCCTTTTATCATATTTTTTAGCTGCATTGATCCAACTCATGTATCCATTCCCCTAGGACTGTTGGTGATAAATTTTTTTAAAACTGTTTGACTGAGTCGGGATGCGCAGTGATGATCTACATTTCGGTACAAGTCTATAGGAGGGGGGAAACAACAAACCAAGACCACCTGTCTAGCTTCTTCTCATTCTAGGCGATGATATTAACTTCGAGAAACCCCGATTGAAAATTATTGGGTTTCATACGGAGCACTAACCGAGCTAACCGAGGAACTTTCTGTGGAGTGCACAGTCTTTGGTTTTTATTTCATGTGCACCTCTTGCATATGGCTTCAGATGGACGTTTACTGTATACGTGGATTTCAGTTTGGAAGACTTACTGGGTAAAAGAGACCGAGGAAATTAAACGCTCCACCTACTCATGAACACAACTTTGGTGAATCTAGAGTAGTTGATCCCGTTTACTATGTTTGACGGCTATTATGACTTTTTTCGCAAGCTTCCTCTCCGCTCTGAACATCTGGCTAGGTCGTGTTGCTTACAGTTTTATGACAATGACGAACCCCGAATGTTTGACATCAAACTATGAAATGCAAACAGACACAAACTTCGTCAACTATTCCTCTTGATGGTATATAATTTTGCGAAACCAGACAATGAATTGATCTGGTGGACTGATTCTGCAATGGGGAAATTAATCGAAGCGTTAGAAACGAACTAGAACATACATGCAGAGAATGCCAGTATGCATGGGGGAATTCGCCATATTTAGAGTGAGAATATGTGGACAGAGGCTTGCGTAACCTCGTTATTGAGTAATGGGGGAATAATCAATACTTGAAGGAACAAGAGCTTATCAGAGTCAATCTCACGTGACTGTGCCAAACGAATCGTCTTAACAGTTCTATCCTACAGATGAGACCGATCATGGAGACTGTTTGTCTTCAAAACTACCAAACTGGAAAACTCACATCAATCACAAGGCGATAATCATACACAGATCGTTTGATTGGGAATGGTTTGCCATAATCCTGCAACGGTGGTGGTACCAATTCCAGTAGGGCGAGTCGTTGTCTCGTCTCTTCCATCATGCCCCCATTCATCAGTTCACGAGTCAGCTTGTCAAAGTACTTTCGACCGTTTTCATCCGTAGTGGCCCCGATGGACCATACGTAAGAGAATAGGAAGATACACTGAAAACAGTGAAGATCGATCGGGTGGTGGGATTAGTTTTCGTGCTTGAATCGACAGTTCAGGGTCTGGATGAGGCTGCATCATGAAAAACTCCCTACTAAGTGGATAAAAATAGTTTGCTTTGTATGAAAATACTCCACCATGTCTCAAAAGGTGAAACAGTTGATATCAAGCTAACAGACCATAATTACCTTTGTTTAGTAACCCTGTATCCCATATAAGTCTACTTACATCACCCTAATGGTCGGCTAAAAGCAGCTTAAGAATGATTTTCAAATATTTCAAATGAGGACCAAGAAAATTAGCGAAATACACTCATTTGCAAACGAATTTGGTTTTGCGAGAGACTCATCTGGAAAGCGGCTGAATCTCTCGTTTGTGATGTTTCTCGAAAAACCAAATTTGTTTGCGAATGAGTGTATTTCGCTAATTTTGTGCAATTTGGTTTCAAGTAGAACATAAGCTTAGCGGAAACTCGGGGACTGCACCTACCTGATGAGCCCGAACTGGAAGGGCGAAACCGGTCTTGGGCTGTCGAAGAATTTTCAGCAACCTTGTGAGTAGTGTAGGACCAAGAAAACTTCATGAAAACGGTACCTCAACATTTCCACAAAAATCGACATGACGTGTGTGCATGGGCTGATTATCCGTCAGGTACACTTTAACTAGACACTGTGTACAGTTTCCTAGAATCTGCATTTGATGTTTGAGTTTGACAACTTTATCCATCAGAGTTTTTTCACTGACGAACCATCTACAGACTGTTCACATCCAGTGTGTTACTGGTCGTCCTTTTACACCGACAGGCACAATGTAGACGATGAAATGAAGGTAGCGTGAGGCAAAGATGGTGGTTCCTCAAGCAAATGATGTCCATCAGAATCGCTTGTTTCATTTCCTATCGGGTGGGGGGCGAATCCGCCCGGAGAAACTTCTGGTATTCTAAGGTAAAACTGACTTGGTTCTACGGGGGGACGCATTCACGAATATCAAAGTAGACGATATTTGAGTACCTAAGCACGTTTGGGTGCTCATGAAAGATAACCAGCATAAGCTGATCAACGTTCGATTTCACCCTATTTAACGTTTGACCACAAACTGCATTCCATCGCTGATATCTCTAGAGCCACACGACCGTAGGCAAGAGTACTCTGCCGTTTGGTAGGACAGTCACGGATGTAGCCCTCCGTTCCCGATATCGACCGGGCCTCACCAGTCCGACAGCTATCTGGTGTTGTGATTCGTTCACATACGATTAGTCAGGATAGCCTCCAACTTCTTTACCGAGCAACCCCGGTTTGCACAACCCAAGCACTCCACTATGCGCGCCTTTGGACAGCCCGAACACCCATAGGCATTCGGGTGACAGACGCTGCAGTGCACACACTGAAACTCGGTTTTGAGCCCATTGCAACAAGGCTTGTTAAAGTCTGCTCCAGCGACAGCAAGTGTAGTCTGGATGGCATGACAGCTGCGCCCAGGGCTTGGGAAACCGGAATAGTACTCGACTGCATCGTTCACTTGCCTGGTTGGACATGAAACACAAGTGACACGAGCGATGAGGGTGTCTCAAGTAACTGGATGCGGGTATCTAAAAACAACTGGGTGCGGTGATGGCCGTAGCTCATAGAGCATACAGTATTGGGAAAGGAAGAGTCTTTTGCTTCCCAAGACGAACACATCCAAGATGAGTTGGGTTTTTTTCAACACTGATCGAGTGAGTCCACATAGCGATGCCGTATCATAGTGCATGTATGGGTAGTGCGGTTACGATGCTAATGGGGCTACGCGTACGTTCAAAACGACTACCGATGAGATGGGATCAGTAATGGGAAGACAAGTTCAGCAGCTTGTGGTGACGTATGAGGTAGACAACAAACTTCAAAAATGGGCTATTTTCGTATAACCTTTCCCACGAAGTAGATGAGGAATTTGAAACAAATGTGCGGAAAACTTGTAAGCAATGTAACTCCCAACAATATGTACCATAAGATTATCAAAAATGTTGAATTTGAGGGATTTTTTAATCCTTACCATTTACAGCGATCGCAATGAGGCAATCTAGAGAGTTAACCGTTTTTCTGTACTGATTGGCAAACAAGAAGGGTGTAGTTTCCACGAGGCCAGTTTACACCTGACTTACAGGACTTATAAGATTGGATTTCCGGCCAGATACGAGCCACATTCTTACGCACCTCTTCACGCTAAGTTTAAGTCCAAACTGATGAGTGTTTGAGCACGTATCCTGGCACCAAATTATTTCATCTTTTTTTGTTTCGGTAGGTACTGTTGTTGGTGTCCAATTAATATTCCTAGTGGACTTAAACTACAAGCAACAGGTATAAGATAGGATAAGATAATCGTTCAGCTGTAACAGCCTTTCGGTGCGCAGCTGCTATGTCACCCGAAGGAAGCACGAGGGCTGGGAGACTGCCAGGTTGCCCAAGCCTAGACAGGGGAAGTCGAGATGCGGAGGTCGGGTTCGAACCAAGGACCTTCCGTTCAGTAAACTCGCGCGCTAACCACTGAGCCGTCTCGCCTCGTGCTCCAGATAGGATCAAACTATTGATGAAGTTGAATCTATTTTGACACAATGCTTCCATTCTAATTGCCACTGGCGGACAGATAATCCGCCGACGTCTACGGAACTCTCGGACTGGACACCAGATACTCAGTGGCGAAATTGACTGGACAGACATCCTGGATACTGACTCTAGTGAGACGGCTTGTGAGCTATGGCAGCATTTCGAATACTTCAGTGTCATCAACCCCGGCTACGGCCATGACTACACCAACTCTGTTTTGCGACAAGTACAAACATAATTGCCACTGGCGGACAGATAATCCGCCGACGTCTACGGAACTCTCGGACTGGACACCAGATACTCAGTGGCGAAATTGACTGGACAGACATCCTGGATACTAACCCTGGTGGAGCGGCTTGTGAGCGATGGCAGCATTTCAAATACTTCACTGTCATCAACCCCGGCCACGATTATGACTGCACCAACTTTGTTTTGCGACAGTTACAAACGCATCGACGTGTTATCACCCACGTAACCAGCATGGTGGGCGACACTATCGAGCAGTAATCGGGTTACCCAAGCCAAGCGGTCCAGGTAACACGGGGTAGCAACAGGCCTTGTCACGATGGTCTTGATGCAGTTAGTTGACCTCATTTATGGGGAGAACGTAAGCGCAACACGGCGATCCAACAATGCCAGTATTATGAACGCTTGTTACCGGATAGACTGTGGGTGTTCGGGTTCATCAGAGGTGCGCACAGTGCGGTGTTTCGGTCACGCACACCGATGGTCGAATGAAAAGGACGGGCACATTCCGAACCGCCCCGCTAGCGCAGATTAGTGCCCCCTAATCTCACGCCTGAACAGGCGAACATGTTCGCACCTGAAAGATGCGACTGACATGGACGAGCGATCGTTCTAGTTGTGTCAGTCGATCTCTTAAGTGTGGCCTCTGTTCAGACGAGTTAAGTCCGGTGTGGCCTGCATGCGCCGGTGGGACAGTGGTGACAAGTTCGCATTCGATGTCCGGGGCCAAGATCTCGTCACAACCGGAGCTATACACTGGCCCCAACAATAGCGTTCCTCTACTTCGGTGCTTCCACCCCCCGGTGAGAACTTACCAGAGTAGTTGCGCCGGCTCTGGTGGGGTGGGTGACCCCTACAACAAGCAGCTGAGTGACTTGTCTACCGGATTTACCATCCCCTGGCTGCGGCCTGGTTAGCAGGCCTGCGCCATCACCAGACCCCACAGGCGTTGGCATCCTGCGGTGTCTCTGTGGGACAAGCGCGAATGTGCAGCGGTGCCTTGACTTGACACTGGGAATCACGCACTTCACTCTAAAAAAATCGTAACATTTCATTGTTATCCCTTGCGGTCCAGAGGTGCAAAAACATGGTATTGAAGCACGTGTCTACCGCCAACTTTGAGCGCAAAGCACCAGCAACTAACTCGAAAGTATCGTGTTCAATGCATCAAGGCTACACAGTATTGGGCAGAACACATCGAGGTTTGCCATATCCAGTTAACTTTAAAGGATGAATGATAATTTCGGTTGAAATTAGGAGAATGCAGTTTTACGATTCAGTTATTCATTGATTTTCAGCGAGTTGAAAGACTGCCCTTGCGGTTAGGAAAATGAGAGAAAATTACCGATAAAAAGCTCTTGACAGCGTGCGTCTCTAACCAGCCAGTAGCCAGGATTGGGGCCCAAAACGGATCAAAATGCAGTAGGTGAAAATCTGGTAGGTCGGCGGCGGTAGCGACAGCATGCACTTTACTGCCTTAGAAGTTTTGGGTACTTTGCAAGCATAAACTGGCCTCACTAGGAATACCCTATTCTTCGGCCTTCGTACGATACAAATGTGGAGAGAAGCTGAGGCGCAAGTGCTGTTATATCGTTCGACGTAGACCTTGGCAATTGTTGTCGTCATCATCGCGAGACGTATTATGTTGCTAGCGTTCTGTTCTGCACTATCATGCGGCTGTTTTCCGGTTCCAACCCACACATAGCGCTAGGTGCTGAACAATACAACTTGCCGAAGCAAACCGAAAACCAACAGTATGAATGCTAGTTCCGTGGTCACTGGGCTATAAAGTCTGGTTCGAAAGTACGGTATATAGTTTGTACGGTTTGCAGACTAAATGTGTTTTTTCAGTAAAAAGTTGCGCAGAAATGCGCAGTCAGTCTTCACTAAAGTGTTCTCAAAGAAGGTAAAAATTCCTTATCTATTGGATTAAGATACTTGGAATTTCTCAAAAGTTTTGCCATCCGAGATGGCCTAAGTGGTTAGAGCGCGAATTTACTGGTCGGAAGGTCCGTGGTTCGAACCCGACCTCTGCCTCTCGACTTTCCCTGTCTAGGCTTGGGCAACCTCGCAGTATCCCAGCCCTCGTGCTTCCTATTGGTGACGTGGCAGTTAGGCACCGTTCAGCTACAGCTGAACGATTTTTTTTCTTGCCATCCGAAATGATCGCAGTCGATCGAAGCGAACTAGTGAATTTCGTCGCCGTCTCAGTGTTTATTAGAGAACGGTCGGTTCAGTCCACCAGTAGGGCTGACCGCGGTTTCTCCAGATCCTGGTTTAGTTCAGACCACTAATCAAAGAATTTGTGACAACAGAGTTCATGTCTGACAGTGAGGATGGCTGTAATTTACTGTAAGCCTAATCAGTTCTGTATATGTCATGTCAGACAACCTTGCCCCAGACATATCTTAAGCTGCGAGGTTCTCCTCCCCGCTCCACCTCTCCAAACTTCGTGTCAGGTCGTTGGTCCATCCACGGGGTACGATTGGCTGGTGAGATCGGATCTCCCAGACGCATGGGTAAAGTGCACGTTGTGGGACTGGAACGCTTAACGTCTTCAGGCATTGTCGATTCGCAAGTGACCTTTAAAGGCAACCATTAAATCCAAAATGACTTGGATAGGCATGACTTACTTCAAGTGACCTTGACTGTCTCCTACATGTGAAGCTGACTTACCTCCACCACGCTGTTTGCCACTAGTGGATCGAACTGTTCCAGCACATTTGCATCCTTAAACTCTGTCATGTGACAATCAATCAAATTCATCAACGATTTAACCAAGTTGATATCACCCGTTGGTGAGAGTTCCTGCATAGAAATGGGTGTGAGAGAAAACGAGGTGAGAGGAATTCGGATTCCACACAATTAACTGACAAGGGTTAGGTCAAACGAACAGAAGTTTGAGAACAACTCATCCAATCCTGGAGCAATGTTAGGCTACGCAAAATTTCGAATAAACTCACCTTGCCACCACCCTTACGGACCATAGCAATTCCAGCGTCCACAAATCGCTCGAACATATCCTCCAGAACCTGTTTTTGTGGATTTTGGATCCCCGGAGGAAGTTTGTTCAGCCAACTGCGGAACAGTGGCCGCCAACCGAGACTAGCCGGCTCCATGTAGATCATTCCACAACGCGAAACGGTTGCTGGTGAGGCTGCTTCCAAATCCATAGGTTCAAAAATCAAATTGGTGGTTGGAGCGAGCTGAATAATTTCACCGGACATGAGACATAGTTTCTTGTTATCATCCAACACTGTGTTCATGTTCTCAATCCAGACGGCATCCACCGGACCGTCAAAGATGAGCCACTTTCGATCCGGTGTGGTTGATGTGGCGAAGGCCCGGTAGGACACGGCAAGGATACCGTCTGACCATTCGTGAGAAACCGGATCAAATTGGCCATAGAGCTGTCCCATTGTGATTGCTTTCGGGTTGATCACAGTGTATTGAACTTTGTTTTCTTCCATCAAGCCCTGTAAGTATGAGAGTCAGTAGGAAGGGGATGAATGACTAGACAAAATACTTTTTTGTTGGGAATTAACTAATTTCTCCGCACCAGTTTTTTGTGTTACTGAAAGGAAGTTGTGCACAGCAACGCCGGTCATGTATGTCCGTAAACTGTCGCGGTTGGTACTTAGAATTTCATTTAACTGAAGGTTTTAGAATTTCGTTACCACTGCATCAAGATGTTGCAGAATCCTGACACCATATCGTTGATCACTTAGCTAAGTTGTCTTCACAATCTAAGCACCAAAACAGAACGACAAGACTGTCAGTGCAGCGGCGACTGTTTCGATAATTCACCACAACCTGGTGGGAATACCTAGGAGATTCTTCACAGGCTTGCAAATAAATTACCGACCGGTTGCAAGAGCCGACGTGCTATAAACAGGCTCCAAGGTGAGAGATTCCGAATATAGTTGCTGCGATCATCACTGTGTGAAGACAAAAACTGACAGCTGCGTGTCTTCCGCCGTCACCAAACTACCGATCGCTGGAAGACAGGGTAACAGTTACGCTACAACAGGGGGAGGGTAGACACCGCGATGAAGATTAGCCAAACGGTGACAGCAGACCAACCAATAGAAACGGCCGGCCGAGTGACCAATCGCGATCGGAGGTCAGCCTCGACTACCAACGCGTATGTTGGCACACACACGCACCAACACTTGACTCACGAGCCATGGCGAATTGGGGCGCTCCGCTCCACCCCTCTGACAACGCACTGATGAAACTTTCGCAATCAGGCTGAACAAACCAACGGCCATGGATAGATATGTATGAAACTTATTCTAGGTTCAGGGTAACTTGAATATTACGTCGGGAACAAGGAGCTTTATGCAGGTACATATACAGTCATCCTCCGTATAAAGACCACTATTTTAACGGCTCAAACCGGGATGGATAAGTGTTCCGTCACTGATCGTACTCTGATCGCACTGATCGCACTCTCTTCTCAAGCGTACTCGTTGCCACCAAGCCCTAATACAATGCGACACGAAGGTCAAAGTACCTCGGCTTCCACACCATTTTATTTGATGACAGAGGTAGCCAATAGTATAGAAAACTGAACATTCGGGCAAGCTAGCATAACCTGGCTTCCAATAGCGATTCACCACGGAGAAGATAGAGCTGGATCTGTGACTCAAGATCTCATTCTAGCATACGGATGTGTAGTTGACGGTTAGTGGATACAGGAGGCAGTGGTTTGACCTTGAACATAAAAATGTAGCTCTACTCAACATGCACAAAATAGGTGCTCTCGGCCTAAGGGAACGTGAGAAAACTGATGTGTGCATAGCGCAGCTATCGGAAGAGTAATGTATAACTTGTTGATGATGGTTGACATGCTTCGTTTTGCAAGAAGGAGGACACCCACTTCAGAGCTGACCGGGCCGTTTCCGGGATTGATCTTTATGGAGAGATTCCCATTTGTTTCAGTGAGAAAAATCGGGGAGGGCAAGTCTGTTTTTATGAGCTGGTGATCGAAGAAATCTGTAGTGGCTGTATGTATGTGAGTTTTTCTATCCAAGGTTACTAGAACTAAGGGTTAGGGGAGAAGTTTCCACCGTCTCGCTTGTGTACTTATAATTCTGTCTTCGACAGCCTTTACACTTCATTCCCGAACGGTTACAACAAGAGTTTCTGTGTAAACTGCTTCCCTAACCCGTAAAAGTGCCTTGTTTCCCGGATTTCGACCTTATTACGTCGAAGTGATAACATATGGTTTCACACCTTCCATGTCCCTATGAAGTGTCTGAACAAGTGGGCTACTTAAATCACGGTGGGCTTACTACAGTGAACACTGTTCTGGCTACGTAAGTACCCAGGCAGGAGTACCTAGTTATCGACCGATAATCATGACTTTGTCCCGCGCTGATTTTTTTCATCGGGTCCTTTAGACAGTACTTCCAGGTTATAACTTTCTCCTGCCAATCCTGTAAAACAAAGGTTCCGTCCACTCGATTTCAGGTCTCTTGGGTTCGTTCCCACTGCCAAATAACTTGAAATGATCGAAATTCTACCCCTAACTGAGGCAGTGCCATTTAAAGGAATTGGAGAAAGAAAAAACCCAAGCCACGATCCAAACTGCTATCGGGATTGCTCGTGAACAGTAATCATTCTTCTGTTACCCACCTGTTCACAAATCTCCGCCAATGCCAGTGCAAGCATTCGATAGGCACTGGTCTTGCCACCAAAAGGATCGCCGACAATCATGAATCCATGACGAACAATCATCATTTCATAGATCTGTTGTATTTTCTCCACGAAGAAATCGGTATTTTGCATGTTGGTCTTTTCACAGTTATTCTTAATGGCGTTATTTAAGATCTCATAGTCTGGCGAGGGTCGCTCAACTCCAGGGAACAAATCCGATGCGATCCCATTGAACAAAGGCAGATCATGGTTGAGAAACTTGGGCAAATTGACGTCAATGATGGATCGGAGCATGAGCACATCTTCATCCTCGTTCGGATATTTGAGCTAAAACGGGAAGAACACAGTTGTATCCGTTATGGGAAATGCTAACCTGAATGTTCGCGACTCAGGAGCAGGCAGCAGATCAAGAAGTTTTTAGTGAAACGCAGAAAAATGCCTCGTGCAAGCATCACTTCAGCTAGGTCAGTGTGTGAACTAGGTGCACTGGTACTCACCTTGAGGTTCCCGGCGGCTGTCAGCACAGATTTGACCGCACGCATACCGTAATCATAATGGGCCTGGCTGGACAGCTGCTCCGAGCACAGTCGATAAGTGGCCACAATCTTAACGGCCAGCGGACGGGCATTGACGAATCCACAAGAGTAAAGTGAAATCTCCGCAATCATTGCGTAATCAGGTACCATCATAGCGACTGCACGGAACAGGGCCTGCAGAAACGAATGGACAGCACAGAGTATAACGTGATGTGGATCACTACTTAAAGTGCTATTGCGTGCAAACTGATCGTTCGTCTTAAACTTCAGCCTCAGAGGCCAGTAATTGATCACATTGCATAAAAAAGCAAAATTCTCACTAAGATGGAAATCAATTGGGCGTGGGAACAACATGCATCCAAGCCGTTACCTTCAGTGCATGACTCCCCTCCCGAATGAAAGTCCACACACACACACCCCTGTACTTACGCACCAATTATATCAGCTGCCGCCTCCAAAGCGCAGCTACCTACCCCACCTCCCCAAATCGTCGGCGAGCGAAATTGTGGCAGCTATAACAACTGGACGACAAGCACGTGGTTTTTCCAGCTAATTATGACGAAGACACAGGAACAGTCTGACTCACGTCACATCACTCAGTTATGCAGGTTGATAGATCTTTTGCATTTTATCCGAGTAGGCTCCGGAGGATGTCTACCGTTTTCCATTTACAACTCAGGCGGCATGAAGTCTCTACTAATTTGCGTCCAATTGGGGCATCTTAAGCAATTATTGTCTTTTCTAGTAGTCTACTGTAATCTACTGTGTTCAGTAAGTTGTCATCCAATCTGAGCACGATTCAACTACGGGGCTGTACAACAACTGCTGGTGGGATCGAGCTAAGAGGAATGGACTCCAAAGAAGTCTCTGTAAGCTGTCTCATTCGTGTGAGTTTACGTGACCCCCAGATGGAATGTCTGTTCATCATTTCGTTTCAGAGGGGTAAAGGTGTAGCTAGTGGGTGGGAGCAAAGTCAGCTTGGATGTTGCCACTAGAATAGTGAGGACTCATTCTATATGAATATTATTACTATTACGATTATTATTATTATTATTATTATTACATTATTGCAGAACCGAACACAAGCGGTCTGTTGAATCTAACTTGACCTTATAATAATTCCCCCATTCATTTACTTACTCCGCCGAGTTGGTTTCGACCTCCCGTTGTTTTGCTTATTCGTACCCGCCACGCACATTGCCGCAGAGGCCTTCCCGTCCGACACTTGTGTATTGGCATGCGTGTCTGTGTGTGTATGTGCGCAGCTGACCTACTTACCCATGCGCGTCCATGTCCCGTTTGCTGAGCCTGCCTGGACTTGCCTTCCCATGAGTTCTGTCTGATCGCATGTCCAATGAGAATCACGAGACTGTCGTCGCAAGGGACGACCGCAACCCACTCTTGTGGGCCATCATTCCGCTCGCCGCTGTTTGGTGTGCGGCGTTGACCCTGCACTGTGCCGGTCAGTGACAAACTTGTGAACTTGTTGATGCTACGAACGTCCTACGAATGTTCTACTTGAACCCAAATTGGACTGATTTCGAGAAATACACTCATTTGCAAATCAATTTGGTTTTGCGAGAGACTCACCTGGAGACTCACGGGAGATTCAGCTGGGTTCCAGGTGAGTCTCAAAACAGTCCAATTTGGGTTCAATTAGAACATAAGGTTGACGGAAACTCGGGGACTGCGCCTACCTGATGAGCCCGAACTGGAAGGGCGAAATCGGTTGTGGGCTGTCAACAACCTTATGAGTAGTGCATTACGTATATACATGTCGGAATCTCATTTAGAAGAAAGTTTCGCTTACTGAGCTAATGAAGTGTGGCTTGGGTGAGATTCATCAAAGTGGACGGAACTGTGGCTGAAGTGAGGAAACCATGGGCATACAGTTTTGTACAAATTTATCTTTCCGGTTTTGGTGGGACGAGCCACCATCCGGTGATTCATATGGAAGGTATCCTTGGTTAGCTAGCATGTTGCTAGTCCACACACCCAAGTACGAAGTATGTTTCACGAAAATGCGGAGAGGAGGAAACCAATACTGGGTTATCAGTGGGCTATAAATGATAAGCTGAGTTGAAAGACCCTGGGGTGGTTCTTTTAGGATAACCAAATACCTTTCTGACAACGGTTGATTATGATGTCAAAAACTAACACTGAGTAGAACGAAGTTTTGCGGAAGTCATTTCAAAACGTTTGCAAAAGCTGTTTTTACTTTGATTTGAAGTTTCATCACATGCTGCGTTCATTAGAATCTAATTAAAGCCTTTGGGATGTTTTCGAGTTCTGTGATCGTCGCGCTGAGAACGACCCTAAAAAATTCAGCACAGCCAATGCCGTTCGGGCACTTTACTGATTTCAACAGCACAGCGAGTAAACATCTTTTCGCGACTATAATTGAGCAAAATAAGGGGAAGATACGCACCCAAAATGGGTACCAAACGAAAGTCTTCAATGAGAGAATGAAAATACTGATTTCAACAGCACAGCGAGTAAACATGTTTTCCCGACTATAATTGAGCAAAATAAGGGGGAAATACGAAAGCAAAATGGGTACAAAAAGAAAGTTTTCAATGAGAGAATGAAATTATTTACCTTCAGATTGTCAGGTAACTCAGAACGTCCAGCGTAACCGGGATTCATTGTAATGAACACCGCACAGGTTGGATCCAGCTTGATATCCGTGCCTTCGAATACCAGACGAGCTTGCTTCGCATTGATAGCTCGTTGAATCGTCAGAATTTGTTGCGCAACAACCGACAAGACTTCAAGGTCGATGCGATTGAATTCGTCAAAGCAGGACCAAGCCCCACATGATGCAAGCCCCTGTGAAGAGAGTGGGTGTGGTGATGGTGGCGATGGTGGTGGTGAAATCACGGAGACAGAACAGAATAGCCTAAAGAACCCATATTCTAGTGGTTTCTGGAGTAAACAGGCCAAATGGATTGCCTTCGTGCCATAGAGACAAACCACTTAGAAAGCACCGTGTGGGACTGGTTCAGATTTTTAACAATGAAGTTCTGGAATCATTAGAATGGCAGTCCGATACATAACCAACCAACTCTGTTTGGTGTAAAAGCCCACACACCAGTGCGTGTATAATTAGCGTTAAGGAACAATAGGTGAAAGCTTACGCCACACTCTCTCCCTGTGACAAACGGTAAAACTCCCACGTTTCTGATATTCACTCTGGTATGTCTGAAAATGTTTTACTCCTCGGACTCCATCTCCATTTATTGATCTCCAGGAGTAGCCATGTCTTGGTCAGGGCGATTATGTCCAACTGCTTCTACGCACTCACGTATTCACGCTCGGTCCATATGTTTGTCTGGCTTTTGGCATTAGCATACAATACCTCGACGTTGCTCTTGAAATGTTCCGATTCATTTATCATTCATCCTTTCGCCAATTTCTTCCGTGCTACCTAAGAATCCCAGTAATCACCTTTCCGGCTTCCCACTGACACTCGCGGTCCTCCGGTACTAAATCAGATCTCGCGGGATTCCTTTCGGTCTGGACCATCTTGAGAGCAATATTCGTAATTCTTCGGTACTTTCTGCATCCATCTAGCTACCAGTTCTTCATCACCTCGTCTGTCATGGCATACAGGACGCATGAGTTTAGCCCCCTTTCCATGTCTTCGTCTAGCGACCGCATCAACGGTGTCGTCATATCTTACAGTGGAAAGTGACTGCAAGACTGACTACTGTTGTGCACTATTCTCTGAAAATGTTCTGTGCTGTAATAAGAACATTAATGATCGTTCAGCTGTAGCACCCTTTCCGGTGCCCAGCTGCCATGACAACGAAAGGAGGCACGAGGGCTAAGATACGGCCTGGTTGCCCAAGCCTAGACAGGAGCAGTTAAGATGCTGAGGTTGGGTTCGAACCATGGACCTTCCGGTCCGTAATTAGCACCTTAACCACTGAGCTATCTCGAGCGTATGGATATTCCGCGGCGTCAGAGGCTTTGCATACATATTACTATCATATCCTCCCTTTTTCTAGTTCTTCTAACTGCGAGATAGCTTAAGTGGTTAGAGCGCGAATCTACTGATCGGAAGGTCCGTGGTTCGAACCCGACCTCTGCCTCTCGACTTCCCCTGTCTAGGCTTGGGCAATCTGGCAGTATCCCAGCCCTTGTGCTTCCTTCGGGTGGCATGGCAGCTAGGCACCGACAAGCTGTTACAGCTAAATAGTTTTTTCTTCTTCTAACTGCGGTTTATCCCAGGTGTTCTAACCTCTTCAGCAATCAGCGTTATTGAATTGCTCCCAGTACTCGTCTTTGGTCCGCATAGCGGAGGATGCATATGAAAAGCGGCTAAATATTCGTATTTCAATAACTACAGGCGTTCAAACAGTTTCTTATTTACTGCTGAACAGCTGAAGACGCTCCCATCGTGGGCAGGAGTCGCAATTCAGAGCACCTCTGTTGCCCGGACAGCCACCACGTTTAGTTATTTAACAGTGATAATCGTAGAGGCTCCTTTCCAAAATAGTTACGTTACCTGTATCCATTGTTTTTTAAAGGATAGTTCAACTTTAAAAGGCAAGCGAGGACTGAAAAGCTTGCGTTCCTGATCAGCTGTAGATGTATGTATGAAGAATACTCGGGCGAACTACACTCATCTGCACATCAAGCTGAAGTTAACGAGAGACAACTGAATCCCAGATGAATCTCTCGTTGCAGTTGGATTTACTTTAGTGTTCAAGTAGAACATACGGTCGATGGGAACTCGAAGGATGTGCTCACCTGAGGAGCCCCAAGAAGAGCGAAACCGACACTGGGCTATCGATAAGTATTCAGTAGCCCTACAGGTACTGTGTTCCGTGAAGGAAAGATCTTGAGGCAGCTTTGGCCAACCCGTTGTCCAGCTATTGTGTAGTGGGGGTTAGGACATGGGTGACATGCCCAAAACTGCTGCCCTGTTAAGCTCTCGGCCAAGCCAAGTCGATTCAGCAAGTGTCCGCTCATACCCCTGAACACTATGAGGGGAAAAGCTACTGGCATAGAAAGTTTTGCGCGCTGACAAATCCAGATGAATGATGAACAGCTTTGCGGTTGTGGCTAGGTCAGGTAGTTATGGAATGATAAAGCTTCGCCTGTCCAATTCTGATAAAGACTGTAACGTAAAAATTCTTTACCACAAAAAATTCTCATCGAAGGTGTGATGGGTCTTGAATAGTTGGTTCCCTTATGAGGGATGGGGATACTGGCTCCTATCGACAGCGATCCTACTCAAAACAATAGGCATATGAAGACTCCCAGGCTTACCTTGAAGAATTTCCCTAGGGCAATGTAATCCAGACCATCGGAACAGTTGAACACCACACATTGTTTGGCCACGGCTTTCGCCAAATCTTTTGTGGTTTCGGTTTTTCCCGTACCAGCGGGACCCTCCGGGGCACCACCCAAGTGAAGGTGAAGAGCTCCAAAGAGAGTCCGGTAGCACCGATCGGTCAGTGGAGTGATCACCAATCGCCCCGTATTGCCCAGGTATTCGTAACCATAGCTGAAGTGGACGTATCCATGGAAGCGATTTTAGCGAACCACAGAGAGAGCAGACAGTGTTCAGACGTGGAAAATCCTTGGGAGAAATGAACCCTGTAAGACTCAAACTGGCGCGCAGCGCTCGAGCTGACATGGGTTGCTGTTAGGATTTTCGCCTTTCAACTTCATTTTGAACTTTTGAACTTAAACACTACTTTGTTTCCTGATTCGAAAGCTAACTGGCCGACTTTGTCCTCTAAAAAAATCGCTACAAATTATCGCCGTGTGACAACATATGTAGTGTGAAACTCAGTACAACCATGTAGGTGGCGGTGTGTTGCAAACTTCAAGAAACAGCTTTGTTTGGACATTCAAATCATAGTGGATTCTCCGACCGGACACCCTTGCACTTCACGATGGACTGACCAAAACACGGAAGGCTTTCGCCCCTAGCAGTTGCTGCCATAACGTCCCCACCGCTACTCATTCCGAGCGAGCCCATGGTGGGGCCTGACTACGCATCACGTTGGTGGCGTGGCTAGGTACCTGAAGCCTAGGTCTTGCGAGCTTAGCGCAGCAACTGAGATGTCGACACAGCTGTGTCCTTGGCGGAACTATGTACTAGCCAGTGAGGACGCAGGCGATCGTGCGCGTCTCAGCCACTTGGGAAACCCAGATTACACCGTAGTTCTCATTCGAACGGACCAGCAACGCTCTGCACCAGTAACCCAACTCTGGTGAATTCTGTGCGATGAAGTACTCACCAGCTGTCAAACCCGGCCTGGTTGTAAAAACTGGGTTTGTAAGCTCTCCAACCATGAAGAGAGAAGTAACCGTTAGTGATGAGACAAGCAAAAAGGTTGGCAATAGAGCCCGCTCGAGCCGTTTCATACTGTCCCCCGTGTATCTCCCTAACATCAACTATGTAATGCAAAAACTGAAATGTGCCGTCACTGGTTTCAGAAAGTCTCAGTGGTGGTTAGTCCCAGATTTTTTTGGCCTGTAAAGGGACTGGGCTGGGCAAAAGGTTCGTGACGATTTGTAGACCAAAGCTGCAGAACACTAAGTGCACCATGTACATCCGTATGTACAGAAGTGCGGGAGGTGTGGGAGGTATGGGAACCTAGGAAAAGCGGTCAAATGGTCCAGTCTTAGCCACTCAGGGCCCTTCATTAGGAGTTCTCCATCTGAAAGTAGTACATCTGAGTAGTTTTTACATAGTTGGATAGTAAAATGAATGCGCCTTAATGATTTGGGGGGCTCTGCAACGAATTTCTTCTTGTGATGGAACGTCTTGGGAACTAACTAGAGCTTTACTATGGGTCATAAGGCCCAATACCTACCTATTTCCTGAAGATCATGTAAGCTAAAAACTAGCGATCTGATCTTTTTTTGTGAAGTCGAAAAACTTCCCCAAGATATTCCGATAGTCGGTTTTCTAACATCCTTCGCAATTCCGATTAACACAGATCCTGGACGTAGTCTTGCTTATGAAGACATCAACCCAACTAAGCCCAGAGACAGCCTTTGCACCATGTGTTCGGTTGAAGATGATCACTTAAAGCTCGAATGGATAAGCATTCAGGTGAATCGTTTATTGGATTTCAAGGGCTGTTCGAAGAACCCATGACCAGGGTACCGGAAATGAGCAATAAATGCACTAAATCGAACACTATGATAGTTGAACATCATCTCTTGAAATGCGTGCACTATAGGTAGCCAGCAAGGAATGCAGTAATCATCTGTTGAACCAAAAGTTCATATTCAGATTAGACATGGAACCGACCGGAATTGTGAGGCTTAAACACCCCTTTGGAGTTGGAAGCATGAATTACCGGACCCATTTAGGGAAGCAAGGCGTACACTCAGCTAATCAACCCAATCAAGCAATGCCCTTACGGACAGATGCGCCCCCAGATGTACATATTCCTGAAGCCAGGTGATGAAACCATTCACTTCCCACCTAGATAAAAGGACAGCCACGCTCAACCTACTCATTTAGTCAACTGCCATTAAAAAAGCCAAACGGAACCCCCGTAAGTTTTCCTCATCACACTGAGCGGGTTTCTGTGTTCCCCTGTTGGAATCCGTAGTCGCCAGCATAGTGTCTCTGCCAGAATTGCCTGCTAATTCCATCCCACAGGTCAATGTGCAGAGATGGACCAATTCACCTCCCCAACCAACACGGAGTGGCAGGCTTCCATTTAGCACCTTAGCCTGGAAAGTTTTGGCCAAAACTTGGTAATCATCAACATGATTGAGGTCAACAGATTTTGAGCAGTTTTCATGCGACACTTACTAAGTGCCTAATGCCGGAAAAAGACTCAGAACAGGGAACACAACAGCTACATTCCGAACAAGCGAGTGCGAGAGTGTGAGTGCGTGCGAGTGTGAGAATACGACTGTCTCAAGCTAGTTATTGGAGGGATACAAACTTGGTCCAATGCTGACGCACGCGGTCTGGCCTTGGTACAAGGCTGCGACGCGCTGCATATTGCGGGGGCGTTGTCTGACCTTGATCAACGCTGACTCGCGCTGTCTGGGTTTGATACAAGGCTGTGAAGCTCTGTAGATTGAGGGGGCGTTGTCTGTCCGGTCGACATCTAGCAGAGCTGAGGGTCTCAGTAGACTTCGGGCATTCAGTAGTTGCTTTCAGGAATCTGACCTTCCTGATAATAATGCACAGCAGTGACCATAGGGGCTTACCACAGGGTAACTTATGCCACATAACACGTGAGACCGCCTTGCTAATAGGGACGACCTTGACACCATATAAAATGAGCCCCCAAAAATGTAACGATATGAGGAGGATGAGGATAAATAACAGTACGTCAAAATCAGTCCGTGCAGCACAAGTTGAGTAAGTTGAGTATCAAACATATTCACATTCACCACTAGAGATATCAACACCAGTGTTGACAAAGGCCTGGATAACCGCAAATTCTATGTAGTTTTATTTAATAACTTAAAGTGAAAAGAATAAAGTGGGCTTTTGGATGGGACCTGATGCTAATCTATCGCCAACGTTCCGAGATGTCTACATTTCCACTCACTCAATCAGACAGTCTAAAAAGAAACTGACAGCACAAGCGCCACTGGCATCGATTCCCCGCCATTTGCAATGTCACCAACCAAGCACGTGGAGGGTCACGGAGACCCCATCTTGGAAGGCGGGCAGCACCAACAACACCTAAACCCCTCAGTCACTTTCACACTCTTCTACCGAGTCATACGTTGTCCACCTCGCGGTTTCCGCCATTCTGAAGGAGCCACAGAGAACAATAATCGTCTCGGTAGACGGTAGACGGCATGCGTAGCACATGGTTGAGTCATCGCAGTCGATGGTGCTGGATGTTTTCCGCAGCTAAAGTATCTGCTGCACAGCCAAACATCCAAGTTTAGTAACGAATTCTATAATGCGACACTCCTGGGACATCCATGTTAATAACCCGAAAGGGCTTCACATCATCTGCCCGCAAAAGCCACGTCTTGCAACCACAAAACAATAGAACCCGTATTTTAGGCTGGAACGTGAGTTCTCTGAGACACTTGGGACGCTTTTTGACACAAAGTAGCAAGCGTGATTCGGGTCTTTAAGATTCGTGCACTGACTTTGTCAGACACTTTGCGTCATGGTTAGTAAACCTGCGGAGGTATGTGAACTTCTCTACAACCTCCAGTGATTCAGCGTGGAGGACAAGATGCAAACTCAGAGACTGCAATTCCTGAAGCGTGATTTTGAACTTTGGACGTGCAAGGCGCGTGCTATATGATAGTGCTATGGGAGTCAGTTTACTCAAAAGAGCTTCAAAGACGAGGACAACCTCGTCCGGTTACTCCAGGTCGACTAGGTTTCCACCAGCAACGATTTGAACAACGGGGTTTTGAAGACCTTCCAGCTTTCGCCCCATTATTTCACTGACGATGAATTTGAACGACAATGGAGAAAGTGGAACTCCTTGCTGGACACCACTCTTTATAGGGAAGCTTGTGGAACGCTCAGTGTGTCCTCTCGCACGTCCAGAATATAAAGACCGTATTATGTTCACACACTTCTGCAGCATTCCTTGTTTAAAAAATATGGTTAGCAACACTGACCGAGTGACAGAATCAAATGCACCCCTGAAGTCAAGGAACACCAAAGGCGTGCGCCGTCTTGAGATATCGCGATGTTCCAAAACCTGGATGAGTGTGAAGATTTGGTTGGTGCAGCCTCAACCCGCCCCAAATGCCCCACAGGTCGAGGTTTCGCGTGCCAACGGAAGAAGGTGAAGAATCAGTGATACCAAATGCCTTGTTACAATGGGAGTCAACTTCATGTCCTTGGGATTACTACATTCACTGCGAGCTGTCTAGGACGATCTCCCTCCCAAATAAACGCAAGTTGACTAGACGAGCACTGGCTAAGGAATTCACCGCCGTCCTTGAACAGAGAGGTAGAAGGTCACTGGGAGCAGAAGGACGATGAAGCTTAACTATATATATATATATATATATATACTTGTGAGGCTGAAGGCGGTTCCATGTTCACAGCCGACGTTTCTGCTAAAGCCCCACAATACCGTTCACGTCAGCTCAGGATGGATAGAAATGTCTGACATTGCGGAATTTTAAGCCTGTTAGTTGTTACTTTCTCATATTTTCCTACTTCTTTTTTTATTACATGGCATATTCTGTTTCGGAAAGTGTCTCGAAATGTGGATTGTTGTAGCTTTTTAACTGAATTAAATAGTGGATTCCCTGATCTTGCATAGGTACGCGCAAATGCATGCGCTACGCGCTTATGCAGTGAATGCGACCACGGGACCAATGTAGCTGTAAGTTTATTGTTACATGCACACCTGGTTAGTTTCGCAACTGCTGGTGTTTTACCTGCGTAGAATTCCCCCAAAACTGGGTACTACTCATCAGTAGTGACGCACCAGTAATCGTTAGCAGATGGGACTAGGTTGCTAGTGGACAGAACCACAGGAATAAGTGTCAAATGAGTCAAACGTCAAACCAAAATTCAAATATTTGGTGCCTTCGACTCCGTAGCCTCCATTCCCCACCCCCGAAACCGTGAAGTCCGTAGAATGGGTTTCTCCTCAGCTGAAACCCGCTATTTAACTATCATACGAGAGTTCCTTTTGGAAGATGATTTAAACTGTATTCTTTGATCAATTGCTGCCGATTACTCTAACACGCACGCTTCACACCCTGGATAGACCACCTAAATGGGATAAACGAAAAACAAACTGTTCTGAAAAATGGCCCTCTTCTGAAAGTTCTCTCCAACCATATTATACTAGGTTTCCCATACGGGGAACTCACAGGAAACGTGGAGATCGGTTCCTAGTCTCCTTTGTCCACACAGTCCTTCTTTCTGCTTATTCGTTCGGATGATTTTGGGGCAAAAAGAATCCTATCAAGATTAGTCAACCTTGTATGATTCAGAATTCGCGCTGGAACAAATACATAAAAACTGCAACTTACTTTAACTGTGAATTAATCATTCTGGTCACGAGTTTTTTCTCTTCCCAATAGTAACGTAACTGACTGAGCCACGAGAACTCCGTGTTCGATTGGCACTTGACCTGGATCAGCTCGGCCAGAACGTCACGAGCATGTACATCAAGCACGATTAGGGCTTGCAGTGTGGTCCGATTCTGTTTGGATAATTTCCCACGAACCATGGCGACAATCTCCTCGATTTGTTGGTTGTTTAACTGGAGAGTGATGTAAGATGGAATTGAGGGACGAAGGCTGATTGTATATCCTCAAAGATTAGTGGCGGAAAATCAGAGTTACTAAAACCACCTACCCTGAGATAATCTTGCATAGAACCGAATCCTTCACCAATAGCCTTCTCTGTCTCAAGCGTCCAAAAGTACATTGAGCCGGCCAAGACAGCTTGTCCACACCATGTTTTCACCCATTCTCTGCGAGGCGACTGCAAGTAGTCTTCCAGCGCGTTGGAAATGGTCAGATGAACCGAAGTGATCATATCGTCTTCCAGTTCTAGAAGCCACTTCTCTACTGCTCCACGTGCTTTGGAGGTTGAAATCACATCTTTCAGTTCCACAATCTCGTTCTCACTACTCTTGATATGAGTGATGTCCAGATTTTTGGTAAACGTAAGCGAAGCAATTCCTTCGAAACACTTTTTCAAATGCGGTTGAACGCGCGTAGGATCTTTGGTCTCGGATAGAATTTCCAACAATTCGTCGTTGGACAGGAAGAAGAAACGTGGAAAATAGAGACGCTTTTTTTCCAGATAGGCATTTAGTCCTTTGAGAATCGCCTCCAGTAGATCATTGGATTTCTTAAACTTATCCAACATTTTATCTATTGTAATCACGGTCATGATGTGACGATCCAAATTGGCCTGTTTCATCAATTCCTTCCACGTTTTGTCCACGGTCGTAAACTTACGACTCTCATCCGGCATCTGCGCCATGATATCAGGCGAACTGAAAATCGGTTCCAAATAGAGCCACGTCGCTTGGACCTTCATCCATTCGTCTAGGATATCTTGCGTCAGAATCAACTTTGCCTCCCATTCGCTGAAATGAGATAAATAAAGAGCTCAAAGTTAGAGAATGTTTGAGCAGTTGCCTGTGAGTCGGGCCTGTAGGTATAGCCATTCTTTTATTATTGTGATAATGAGGGCACAAATTTGAACACTATTAGCAAGAACAACCATGTGGTCGCTTTCTCTTGAAACCGACTTTTGAATGGAATTACTCGAAAAGCACTGAGCCCAGCAGAACGGACCCTCACAAATTTCCTGATTGTTTGCATACACTTTACCGTAAAGACACGGCAGTGGCATGGGGAAACCAACCAACTAAGCTTGGGTCGAATTTGACGGCCGTTTTGTCTGTCGGATCTGCACCACGGAACACGAGGACCACGAGGGGTCCTATTGCAACCAGTGTTGTCCAGTTTTACTCGACTGAACTAGGCTTGGTGATAGAACGACGTATGTCTCGGCAAACCAGTATCAAGATTGTGAATGAATGTACGCTGACAGGACGTTTTTCTTCACAACTCCCGGCATTCCTGTGAATGAGAAGCCGTCCTATCCGATCGTAACATGCTCTACAATGATGTTCGGCTGCTGCCCATTTAATTCCATCTGTATCGGCTCCGTGGTCTTGTTGCTGTGGCATACTGTACCTATTTACCTGAGCCACATGGCATGAAGTTTCAAACTACGCCTTCGGTTTCACTCCCCTTTGGATTTTAATGGTCAAAGTGACACACCTCATGGTCGCACTGTGAACAAATAGGCTTATTGTCATGTAGATTGTGACCTCAAAAACCCAACCAGAGGGCACGCTGAAAGTACGGCACCGCATGGTTCCCCCGACACACAGCGATTGGTGAATGAGTGTTTGAAGCTCCACCAAAACCGGTAGAAGCTAGCTGTCAGATCACCGAATCATAGAAATTGTGAATTTCAAACCAGCTGACTCGGTTCCCAGTCAATTGGAAAATGTTTTGGACTGACTGGGTGGTCATCGTTTCAGAGAGGTTTGGTAAACAGCAGATTCTGTGTTGCCACCTGTAGGAGGCAAGTGGCAGAACACTGTTCATGACTGCTGAGGATGGTCGATGATGGAATATTATACGTCTCTATTGTTCAGTAATTCATGGGACCACCGTACCCGAGCAACTTTCGAACGAAGTTTTATGAGATAAGAGTTTTCGGTGAAACGGTACACTGACGGCGTTCCGGTGGATTGAAATATACATCAGCTTTAACCGGAGAGAAATTCGTTCACAATAATCGACACTTTATCCCGAATGTCTACCATGTTTTGAATGTATTTTGTTGTAAACTGCGGAATTACTTATTGATCTTGCTTAGTCTTAAAAGTTGATGAACCACCGATTTTGCTGAAGGCACAGTGCTGGTTGATAATGGTCGTTCCAGATAAGTCAGATCAAGGTAAAAAATTCCATTCATAAAAAACTAAAAATGTATAAATTACGCATCTCTAGTCAGACAGTCGGACAAGTTTTTGCAGGATGACATGAGTTTTGAAGCTGGTAAGTGTCACCCGCGTATGGTTGCTTTGTAGGTATGCATTTTATGGGTTCATGCACAGTTACGATAGAAGAATAGCCAAATTCAAGCAAATGAACATTTTAATTTGCTTCCATCATCTAAAACTGGTGACAAACTGCGCTACAAAGGTTGAAATTAAACACCTAACGGAGCTTGTAGATGAACCCAATTTATGTCAATACCCACTGTCCAGCTGTTTCATCCTTATTGGGAATCATCAGCACTGTGTATCCCACGAAACTCTAGAGAGTGTTGAACCCATGATTTGCCGGCTGGTAAGTGAAACACTTAACCGTTCGGCAACGAGCAGCTGATTAGCATTGTGATTGGCTCGCACGTAGACAAAGCATAGCGTTAATCATCCTACAACCACAGGATTCGCGTCACGTGGTCACGTGCTGACTGGCCCCTCGAGTGATGAGTCCTCAGATGGAAGCTTCACTCATCGGGTGAATTTTATTCATGCTCTGAGCCACTTACGGCCTGTTGGCAGTATGGCGGGATTCGGGGATTTCGTGCTGTAAGTGAAGCCAATGTATGCTGAAAAACCAGAAGCACTGTACAGCTATTTCACTCTCACCGGAAATCATCAGTGGTGCGCATCTCACGAAACTCCATGGAGCCGCGAACCAACAACTTAAACACCTATTTCGGTGCGAATCAGAGGCTAAGATTCCTAGAAGTCCTACTGTTAAAACGAACCAAGAAGTCATGAGATTTCCTCCAGATGCATTTCTTGGGTCCCCAGCCGCAACTGATGATGATGGTATTACAGCACCTAGAAGCAAGACAATTCTCTGAAAAATGGCTGCAGGAAAGGCAAAGGATCACTACATGGAAAGAACTATGATACCATATTTCTGAGACCGGTATCAGAAGACAAAACCTATTTCTGGTTGAAGAAAACTAGCTGCTGGTCTTACCGAATCTCAGCTTCAAAAGGCTTGATAAATGGTGAACCACGCATTGTTTGAGCCTTTACGATGTGGTCGTCAAGCAGAACCTGGATGTCGTCCACAGAGGAAAGGATGACGGTGCCACTGTCGCGATATGGAATCAGGCTGAATTCGAGCTAAATGACAGGACAGAATGGGAACATTGGATATGAATCAGTTACTTGAGACAATTCAATTAAATAGTCTTCATTTAAGACTTATGATTTCACTTTAAAGATTGAAGTCTTAGATTGTAAGCCGCTGGTGAATTTACCCATATGTACAAGTAGCGTACATCCAAGGAAATCATATTGAGCATTTGACGATATTCACCTTTCCGTATAAGTCTTTCTTGTCGGTAGGCTTGATGCAAAACTGAGTCAATGTAGCTCTAGATAGCTCACTGGCTAAGGTGCGAACTTACTGAGCGGAAAGACTGGCATCTCGAATGCTCCTGTCTAGGCTCAAACAAACCGGCAATAACCCAGCCCTCGTGCCTCCTTCGGTGGCACAGAAACTAGGCCCATGAACGTAAACTGAGTGTTCCATCGAGGAAATTTCCGGTCGTGTGGCTTGTTTTCTGAGGGTCTGTCTTGACATTTTGATGCTAGTCAGCGTGTACTTTTAAAGAACAGGCCTTAGGATGGACGAAAACTGTTCCCGGTTTGTAGGAATCGATCTTCCTATGCTGGTTGCCGTCTCAACAACCCAACCTCAGAAACGTGAGCAGGAAGTTCTAGTCATGGGTCATGCGCCAAGCCAAGTCTAACCGCGCGACAGGGCAATCACTTGTTGTCACTCGGCCAATCCACGTGGGCTGCGAGTCAGCATTCGTTACTCGCCGATTGTTTCAACAGGTAGATGGACATTTTTGGTCGTCTAGTTTGATACATTACTTCACCGAATGTAATGGGAAATTCGGGGTAGCAAAACACCCACCATTGTTTTAGGGGATGCTCACAATTTAGTCAACCGAATACATGATCAGGTACTCAATATCTAACTGGTAATTTATGGTCATATGACCCGCATAAAAAGTGTTGACGACTACTCATAAAGCCTAAACATGATTGTCAAGATCAATGGAACTACGTCTAATAGACGCCTGAAGTTGCTCAAGATAAACGAGACTTACGGGAGCCCATTCTTTGCGCATCTTGTCCAGTGCCTTCTCCAAGCTATGTTCTTTTGTGGCGGCCTCGGAAATCGCATCGAATTTGGTAATGTGCGGCTCCAGATTCATATCCACCAACTTGGCCAAACACATGCCCTCTTCATTACGTAACGTGTAACCAACCACTTCGGAAATTTGAGCCCAATGACGGTCCCGTAAACCGGGATTGAACAATGTTCGTATAAGTGGTAGGTGTTCTTTGAATTCTTCCACCTTGCTGCGTACTTTCGAAGCGATTTTACGTGGTGCCGGGAGAGTGTCGAATGACTTTTCGAGTTTATATAATGTCCTGTACTGGTTGGATACCTCTAATTCCACCTGCTCGGGGTCAACTTTGTCCATCGGCCCGTCCATCCAATCTCTGTACTTGGTGTTGAATTCCACAGCTGTCTCGTATAGCCTCAAAAATGGCCTAAGTGCACTTTGAACCTCAGCCCGCAGTGGGTAGGCTGTCGTGTCCCACTTAAGTGCCTCTTCATCTGTATTGAAGCCTTCTATTTTCAGAGCTGCTTGTTCAAGCTTTGCATCCAGCGCTTGTGCCTTCTTCAAGTACCGGTTGATCTCATTCAAATCACCCAGACCTTGGAATTCGTCAACTTGCCGTCGGTACGCCTCCAACTCTTCCAGGAAGCGTTCTCTTCTGTATCGTAGCCCGATTTCGAATTCTTCGCGTTTAATTTGCGCGGTTCGGCGATTCTCTTCAAACACATCTTCCATTCGCATGTGCCATTCAAACACTTGACTATTGATGCGCATATCGGATGGGTTCAGCTGGGCGTGATCCATCAGGAACAATAGACGGTCTCTGGACTGGTCCAGTTTACGTTCCAAATCATGCATCGTCACTTTCTCAGTATGATTGACGAATTCGGTGAGTTGCATCATGTGTGTAATATCGGTTGGTATAGTAAGTGCTTTGGACGCGATCGCTTCGTATTCCGTGATCAGTCTGGTGCATAAGCGAGGGTTAAAGTACAGCCTGGTTAGGACTTGCCAAAATCGACGGTGCAACACCATGTACAAGTAAACGGACCAATTACTTTGCAGCCCGATGGCAGCACACAAAAGTCGAGTAAACGTGTCATGGGTCTGTGCGCATTTTAGTGATGGGCACTGGTGAAAATACCATCGAAGTTGGTAGTCTTAACTTGCTGAAACAAGTTTGCAGATGATGAAGATGATGACAAGCTCCTGAGCATGAGAACTCGGATCTGACTCTTCAAAATGGGAGATCACAATCTGGTCCGTCTTTATAAGGGACATCACAAAAATGAACTAGTTGGAAATTTGGCCCAATCTGAAAAATAAGAATAACTTGAGCCTATGAAAACCGAGATTTTGTCGTGGAAGTGTCATCAGTATATGCCGAAAAGCCGCGGAACACTCCTTGCTGAGATTTATCATCAGTCCGCTTCAAACGAACTGCCAGAGAGATTCGAACTTGTAACATCCCGGCTACAAAGTGGAGAATAAGCCGTCTGACTACGGGCGGCTGATCAGCAGTATGATTAACTCGCACTTAATCAGGATACTGCACCACTCATCCCTCATTCACGGGATGTACATCACGTGATCATGTGTTGACTGGTTCTTCGAGTAACGACTTCGCAAGGAACCATCAGCAACTAGCATCTCGCGGATCTCCAGAGAAGTTCGAACTTACAGCCACTCCGGATAGACACTAAGGCTTACGAACTCATTTTGGAAGCAGTCATACCCACCAAATGAATGAGTTTTCAATAAACTTCGGAAAATATTGAGTTTTAGTCGAGTTCGACAAACCACTCGTGGAACTTTCCCTGCAGTCTCAGGGCGGAGGAATTTTCACGTGAATCGCTTTTCTCTCGTCAGATTAAACTTTTTTCGAATGTTCCTCGATATGTACTGTGTTTTGGACTGAGCGACATACCTGACACTGGTTTACATTGTGCATGAACAATCCTTTGATCGCTGTGTTCTGATCTACTAACATGTACAACCCTGACCTTTTGGGTGAGAGCAAGAACGTTCCATTGGAAACAACTCAAAGTTTGCGAATATCCGCACCGAATTTGATACAAGTGGAGTCGGAAAGATCAGATACCGGGTGTAACATTTCGTTTGGTTGGATTGGAATTTCAAAGTTTATTGTCCAAGTGGTTAGAGCGTGAATTTACTGACCGGAAGGTCCGTGGTTCGAACTCGACCTCTGCCTCTCGATTTCTCCTGTCTAGGCTTGGACAACCTGGCAGTATCCCAGACCTCGTGATTCCTTCGGGTGGAATGGCAGCTAGACACCGAAGGGGTGTTACAGCTGAACGATAGGATTACACCAAACGACGTAAGCTGAGTCCACCCGATGACAAATCATCGGGACCTCAGTTGTTCTGGTTCAGTCGAACTCGGTCCATTTTTATTTAGCTGGGAAGTTCAAGGTCGGTAATCTGTCGAAATATTGGTAACTCGGGTAGAAGCATTGTTCAGCTGTAGCACTCTTTTCGGTGCCTAGCAGCCATGTCAAGCCCGGGAAACAGAACAGAAGCCGCTTGAGGTCAAGTCATAGAGAAAGTCCAAAGCATCTAAAAGTTGACTGGTTCAAGTAGGACATAAGGTTGACGGAAACTCGGGGACTGCGCCTACCTGATGAGCCCGAACTGGAAGGGCGAAACCGGTCGTGGGCTGTCGAAGAATTTTCAGCAACCTCATGAGTAGTGCATTACGTCTTGACTATTCTACTTCTTTTTCTAATTTTACTCTGTGATGCTAAAACGTTCCTGGCTAGATTAGTGGAGTATTTTACGGAATACTTCAGATTGCGAACAGCTGACTTCCAAACACTGTTACCTACAATGTGTTTCTCAGATGGAAGTTTCTTATTCCGCGTCCATAATATGAAAAACTGGGAATCTCCAAAACTGTGTCCTTCTTCAAGGTGGTTCTCAAATTATTGTTTCCAATAAAGAAGGAGCACTGTAATGTGAATTGTACTGAAAAGATGGACAGATCGATTCCACTCTAAGCTGATCCATTGTTCTTTAAAACTCGACGGTGTTTTTTGGGAGTTCAACTTGGATAGAGAAACCTTCAATTCCAAGGTGAATACGACTCAGCCTATTGCGTTATGCAGTGCTTCTCGCTGTTCTCTGGCATACCTCATGTATACATTGTCTACCAAAGCACTAGCGTAGATACATACATGAATGGGATTGACTGTCCGTTCTAGAATTCAAAACAACTTGTAACTTCGTACAAGTTGAGGCAAGCATCATCCATCATGGCCTACTTATTCTTTGGTTATTCTGGCAATGACATATGAAGACAGCCCGGGCACATAGCAACCCAGAAGAACTCACAGTCATCCGATTTGATTGTGCTGTGTAGCCAGCCGCATCTGAGAGCAGCCCGGTTATTGACACCCACACAACACACGCTAACCTGTGGGGGACGAGATGGCTCAAGTGGTTAGAGCGCGAATTTACTGACCGCAAGGTCCGTGGTTCAAACCCCACCTCTGCCTCTCGATTTCCCCTGTCTAGGCTTGGGCAACCTGGCAGTATCTCAGTCCTCGTGCTTCCTTTGGGCGGCATGGCAGCTAGGCCTCGGAAGGGTGTCACAGGTGAACAGTTTTTTTAAACCTGTATGGCAAGTACGCAAAAGGAAAGCTGATTCGACAGACTGCCGACGTGTAAGAATCAGAGAGACCGTACTACGAAAAGGTCGCACTCTCAGGTGGATCAAGATGGCTATGTAGAGGTTGCAAGGCTGACCAAGGAAGTCGAGGACATATGGGAGATCATCAACTCAGCCCATAGATAGAGCTTATTTAGCACTCATATCGGTCCATTTTGGTGACCGGAAGAGGCAGAACGCAGTGACCTGAGCTGAATTGATGATTGTATCATGCATTGGACATGTTCTGGTGTAAACCAAGGACGGTAATTTAAAAGTATATATTCGCTGTCGAGGCAAGATAGTAAAAAAACCTACGGCGAAGTTGTCACGTAAAATATAAGGTTGGATATTGGACCAAATACTCGCCGCAATCGTCAGCATATTGTGCGGTCTCATGGCACCCATAAGCCTGATTCAACTACCCAGAAAACATGTCCCCCACGGAGGGCATTCTGGAAATGCAATGAGAGCTTCCGGTTTGAAGTTGGTGCAAATTTCCAGTGCTCTGGTCGAACTGTACAACTATCTCCAGCAAACTTTAGGCAAAATTATTAGACGTTATGATATACTGCATGAGTTATCTGTCACATGTTGGGGTCAGAAAAACAGATGCTTTTGAAGATGTACGGCCCCGGTGAGCCTCACCCGTGTCACCAGTATGACCAATGCAGACTATTAATTCGTGACCCTTTGGAGATATCATTGCTTCGACAGCAGTTTCGCACACGTGTTTCTATACGTCAAACCTAGTGGTGAAGAATGCGCCCACTGTTTTTCGATACTGTCCCGTCAGAATTGCGAGGTATATATTCATGTCGAAGAGTCACATGGAACGATAATCAACCAAGTGGATTTTGTATTCCCTCAAAGGCCGCATGAACACTCGTGGGTCTGACAAAGTAAAGTTTTTCTCACAAGGACTGTGTGAAATAGCACAGGCGACTAGTACGTGTTGAGGGATCTGATCAACCCAGTCGTCGAATCGTACAGCCGCCTGCATTTAAGCACTGTGACTAAGGGAATTGACGCAGAACCTGGTTTTGGTATATAAAGGATACAGGTTAGCGTTTTGAAGATCAGCAATTCACAATTTCACATCGTCTAGTCTAGTATGGCTTCCAACGAATCTCTAAACATACTGTGAACCTTCATGTGTATGCCAGTTTTCATTGGCCAGTATGCATCTTTTGGTGAATGACGTAGATTCAAATATTGTACAATGTTCAAAGGACAATTTGCAATGACGGCTATCGGTCAGAGGGATCCATTAGCCAAGTCGAAGTCCCTAAATTAGATTTCCAGACTTTCGTCATAACCATCTACAGTTGAAACAATTGGGATAAGAGTAACTCACTGTCTATTAATGGTTCGATGATCTTCCATAATACGATCGAGTATTCTATCTCCAATGGCTTCAGCACGTTTTGCCAGTGCGCGTATCAGGTCATCACAGTGAATTTCAAAGAGACCCAGTTTGATCACTCTTCGTGACTCATACTGTATGCGTTTCATCAGCCGTGTGTACTTGGTTAGTTCGCGAGCTAGGTCGTCAAAACTTGGACCTTCTGGTATCTCTTCTTCATCCTTTCGAACGGGCATCCCAACTTCTTCCATACTGTCAAGGGATTCCTCATCTTCTTCTAAGATGGGTTTGACCGGTTCAATCTTTTCAGGAACTTTAGGGGAAAGTAACGCTTCAACATCTCTTTCTGCCTGGAATAGGATGGAGTAGACAAATTATTTTGGCTACTTTTTTTATATATTGCATTGTGCTTGTTTTCTAAACTTTACCTTTTCTATCCAGGATCCTACTTTTGAATGAGGGATTAAAAATAGGTCGCACACTTGTAAATGTTTGGAACATCCAAAAGATGAGGTTTTCATACGAAAAATTGGCTATAACCACGCTAATTACGTTGGATATTTGTCAGGCTGAAAAAAGGACATGGTCATTACGATGTGAATGTGACTTGAAGGAAGAGCCTATCAAACTCTTCCACGATATGAACCCAGGTGATTCTGGTTGAGCTATGTTACGGACGCGACAAATTGCGTGAACGGATCTGAATAGTTTTCTTCGCCTCGATTTATCCTCACAGTCGGGTCAAGTGCACGTGTTGTGGTTGCGCTCATTCACTCCGCCTACGCATATCGATCCGCTATTGAGCATTCACGCCAAACGGACATCAACTTCAATCTGAGCTCCAATTGGCTCATTTTTATCGACTCATTGGCTTACAGCTGTTCTGCGCAAGATAGCTCGAAGACAATGGGCTCAGCTTGAAGACGAAGGTAACTTAGGAAAAACATCTCCTACTGCTTATGAAGTTGTTCAACCGTTATGAACTAGCACAGTGATACGATGTGGAAGACGAGAGTTCAACACTGTCCTTATCTATGCTGCTGGTAAATACCCTGCTTTGATACAGGTCGTGAAGTTTATGGATGAGTGGTAACTATTGCAGTGAAATTACCAAACTCAGTAAACATTTCATTCATCGACACCATTATTGCAGTACCCAAGTCGTACACTACCAGAATCCGGAAGTCTGTTGATCACAATGGGATGCACAGCATCCTCCCTCCGCCTCAAAGACGAGCACGATCGAGATAAAGTCAACAGAGGCACCCGAAAGCCAGGACAGCTTAAAACGTGAGACTTCGAAATTTGAAAACCGGCAGGATAGACTTAAAAACATACCTGTCTGTTCACCAAAAATTGATACTTGTCATATTCGCGCGTGTGTGATTCTGGACCTTTGGCTTCCCATTTCAGCATCTTCTTCACACTTGCTTTATATTCGTCCAGAATTTCGCTTAGAATCACTGGATGGAGGGTTGCATTATCATCGGCTTGCTAAACAAACCAAGGAGAGAAAAAGGCATGTGAACAGGTATGTCAATCAACTATGGTTGCTTTAGGCCGACTGATGGTTGAAAACTCGTCTGCCGGAAGTCGAAAAAAGAGTTTAACCTACCATACGTTTTGCTTGAGCAATAGTAGGACAGAAAACTAGGAGATTGTACGCTTAAATCTTCTCACTCTAGCATTGAGATGGTAAGGGTAGACGTTTCATTGAGTACATGTTGACGATGGGGCTAAGCTTGATATCCGTTCCCTTGTTTAGGGTACAACCTATTTGCACTACACAGACAAATTCGAAGCGCGCAAGCTTACCCATTCTGAATACAATCTTGTTTCGATTCTTGGGATACTTTGAATCACTTTGTGCATGTTGTCAAACATGCTTATGAGCACGGTCTCGAACTCTTGTATTGACGGTTCAAACCGAATGGTTGATTCGTCCAAAAGCAAGCGAATTATAAATCCGGGCATCTCATGGCCAAAGGAAGCGTCCTGAAAGTCAGTAAAAAAAACGTGGCCTTTGCATAAATGAATCAGGTTGTTAGTCACAGGTTATCAACACAGCGGAACAGGAACAGAAAAAACATGAATTGAACGCGAGAACCGATCTAACATACAAATCTCTTGTTAAACATGATGTGGCCTTGGTACTGCCTTTCAGGATGAATTCTTTCGATGAGACGCTGACGACAGAGAAAATGACGTAGTTACTCAGTTGGTCAAAGCTTACAACGTCTGCAGCTACAGATAATCCAGCCAATCTTGGGGATATTAAAATATACAAGAAATGACTCATTCGTAAACCTACTGAATCGGGCTGTGAATATAATCCCGTCCACACAAGTCAACATAGAGGCGGTCGTTGGAACCCAACCCCAGCTCTCGTCTGGGCTTGGGTAACCTGACAGTTTCTCAACCCTCATGCTTTCTTTGGTTGGCATGGTACCAAAGGGTGGTACAGCTTAAAAAATATCATTGTTAGGAGTAAAGTCAGGGGGCGAGTTAGCTTGTACGCGGTAGCGTTCCATGGAGCCGACGGCCCAAAGAAGATTAACACAATTTCAGAAAATTTGTTTCATGCTATCATGCTTCAAATAAAAGCAAGCGGGAAAAATACAGTTGATTCTAAGTCACTGCGCTAAGCGTAGCTATGTACTTATTGGGTAGGAACTTATGTACTTGATATATCTCACAGATCATGTAAAAGAACATACCGGAGGATGACACACGAGGTTCTTGTAGTCCAACATTGAGTTAAGGCCCAGATTCTGTAAATTTTCAGTCATGAGCGTCGCTGCACAGCGATAGAATGCCTCGAGTTTTCCGGAACCATCATTCGGTGGTATAAGCTTCTTCTTATTTCCTTGATAGAATATGTTTTGAACCTCGTTGAGCCATCTTCCAGAGGAAGAAGACAAAAAGAAGACATTTGGTCATGTTTATTATCATGGGGTTGAGATGGCTGTGGTTAGAGCACGAATTTACTGATCGGAAGGTCCGTGGTTCGAATCCGACCTCTGCCTCTCGACTTCCACTGTCTAGGCTTGGGCAACCTGGCACTATCCCGGCCCTCGTGGTTTCTTCTGTTGGCATGGTAGTTAGGCACCGATAGGGTGCTCCAGCTGAACGATTTTTCTATTGTCATAGGAAGTACGCTAAACGCCCACAATATTTGAAAGGCTCTTTCAGTTCCGTACTTCCCAAACTGCAGGAGCTTGACCAATTGAGACGTTCAGCAGAAGTCAAGTACATTAGGTGGTATTAGTGAACCACATAATCCAAGTACAGCCCTAGGTTCGTACTACAGTTGGAGATAATGGGAATGTTGTTAGGTAGCAATCAGCAAACTGTAGCTGATCAAAGACAATGTGGTTGTACTAACGAGGCTTTAGAGCAAACAATGAGCTGTTCTTTGATGAGTTCCCACAGAATTTGCCGCAAACATGGTGTTTACGAAGAACAAGCCTGTGACGCGACCGGCCTGCTGCCGATGGAGCGGAATCCAAAGGGTAGAATGAGAGGAAGTTTACTTGAGATGACACCAGTTTCAGAAAGAAAATACTTAGGATTATCATCCGTTTATCTTTAGATATGGTGTTTGTTTAAACAGTGGATGTATACGGAGATCATGGTCCATTCAATCGCATGTCACAGCTCCACACAAACGAATCCAAAATCCTGTGGACTCCATCAAGGAAAAGCAGGCAACTGGGCTAGTACAGTTAGGTTTGTTTCAAAATATTTGGAAATTCTTCGATGTCCAAGCTGTTCCTCTTTTTTCTCTCCTTCATTTATACGACCAACAGTTGCTTGTCCTCCGACCACGGGCAAATAAATTACATCACAGTTGCTTTACAATTAAAGCAGTCTATGAAAATACGAAGAAGTCCAAATGCAATGACGCAGTCACGACAAAGTCCCACAGACAATCGGTTTTATCCTCCCCATTAGGTTATCTGGCGGCTATCCCAGTTCTTTGAGCGAGGCCATAATGCATGTTCACTTCAGATAAAATTCGGTTATTCACCTCACCCCAAGTTTTGGAGAGCATAACTTTTGGAGAGGCGTATTTCAGACGATACTCATCAGCTTTCCTATGGATAAGTTACTACGATTCCCGTACATCAAGCAAGGGGTCACTAGGCTATGTTTGCGCTTCAAGGTATACGAAATTTCAAGCCAGCATTACTACAATTGTGGTCGCAGGTCGCCGATGTAAATCAGTTCAGGACTTCGGAATTCAAAAAGCAATATCTGACTAACTCTTTTATTCACCAGTTGATTTTACGTGCCAGTGGAAGTTCCAGCACTCGCCCTAGTCCATTGCTGCGAGGGTAAGTTGGACAGCGAGATTACTCAGTGGTTAGAGCGCGAATTTACTGACCGGAAGGTCCGTGGTCCGAACCAGACCTCTACCTATCGAATTCCCCCTGTCTAGGCTTGGGAAACCTGGCTGTATCCAAGCCCTCGTGCTTCCTACGGGCGGCATGGCAGTTAGGCCCCGAAAGGGTGCTACCACCAAACGTTTTTTTGCCCGCAGGGCGACAATCCGTTTCCTTCCAAACTACTCATATGTAATGGACAGTAGCTAACATTTTGAGGAATAACGAAACGAACAGGACTGTTCCTCTGAAGAGCCTACTTCGATGATAGGTTGGACCACAACCAGCGTTCCTGTCTATAGCCAAACGGGTGTACGTGATGCTGCATTCTGTCTTGATGCGAGCTACTCAGACGACTGCTTAACAGGTTATGGTCAAACTGCTTAGCCTCTAATCAATCGGAAGGTTACGGATTCGAATAGCGCTGGAGATTCGTGAGATGCGAATGATTGCTTACTCCAAATAGGGGCGAAACAGCTATACAGTGCTTTTGGCTCTTTCTCTATAGACTGATTTCACTCACGGGACGAAACTCTGATTGAAGCATCCCCAAATGTCCTCATGCTATCCACTGTTGTGCTGAGTACGAAGCCCAATGCGATAGTAGGTTGTTCCCATGTTATGTATAACCAATAGAACTGCAAGAATGCTGTTCGCTAGAAAGCATAAAGCAGACCAAGTTCATGCATTTAAGTTTGAAAAACGGCAGCAAGGTCGTAAATGTGAAAAAGCTTACTTTTTCAAAAGCCGCTCCTTGGCTGCCTCGATATGTTTGTTACAAATTTGCTGGAATGTTGTGAGGTCAATTGCCGTTGGCTTTGTGTATAGTTCCTGAATGTCAATTAGACGTAGATCACTGGAAGAGAATGCAGGCATGTCAGGAAACTAAACATAGATAACGTTTCTGACGGTATTGATCAATTTGTTCATGAAAGTTGCTGTCTTACTCATTTGGAGCTTTCTCACAACTAATACAAGCAGTGCTGAGGGGCTCATCTTTAAACAAAGATAGTATAGCAAGTTTTGATAGTCTGTTCTTTTGCTGAGCTCTATTCAGTTTTATTCAGTTAGGTCACTTGAGTCTTTTCTTGTGCAATAAACAGAAAAAATTTCAGGGCACGTGACTTCTCTCCAGCTGCAATACATAATTACTTCTTTAGCCAAGAACAAAACCCATAAACCAAGGGGCTTTCATCAGCATTAACAAGAACGGCAAAATACAACCTTGCAGAAAGAGATAATGGTGTAACGAGAAGTCTCGGTGTCGTAGGTGCGATCCCTGTGTAGACGTGAGACTCTCTTCAGTTTCTTTGCGCTTGACTGTAGACGCTGAAGGATATGAAGGCGAACCAATGTCAATAACATTCGTTCTGTCCATCTCCATCTGACTTAGTGCTTGAGCAGCATGCTGGTGTAGTGGCCATTGACAATAGTCAAAGGACCATGTCAACCATGTCATATAAAACTACATCCTGAGAACCAAGAAATATGAGGAAAAGGAATGCGGTCTCCAGAGGACACTGTGAACACCCGGGATGTCCATACTACCAAACACTCAGTCGGGAAATATTGCTAGAAACTGATAGCACAAACACCATTGATAAGTGTGAGTGGTCATGTCCTGCAACCTCTTGAAAACAGCACAGTAAGAATCACGAGAATTCCAATCTGGAGTAGCACTGGTTGCACCCAGACTTTCTGTACTCCTCTTCAGCTTCTTATTTTTCATAGGTTAACCTTATCTTAGTTTTTGTCACTTTTAAGCCGGACGTCTTCATGTATCGAAACGTTGGTAGCCTGGGTTGCGTTTATCGGTTGTTGATCAGTTCGCTGAGCTTGGCTAGCAACTTGCAAATCTTTCGTCAGCATACGAGGAGACATCATCAGTGAGCAACCAACGGCACATTCATGTAATCTGCTCCAGTGGTGATGAAAGGTTTGCGAGTTACTTGCCAAGCTCGGCGAATAGATCAACAGCCACTCAATCAAAATCCAAAAGATGTCTTCGGTGTGATCGACTGCAATAAGTTTTTGAATCAGTCCTGTTTCGTATATCTTATTCTACATGCCCAAACCAGAATGCTTCGTATACAAAAGCAGGAGTTATGATCCAAGTTTTTGTCCATCCACAGCACCATTCAACCCCTCAGAACACCCGGATAACTTGTGCCCTCTCTGGTGCATAAGCTGCACGGTAAGGTCTGGATCAGTCATGTCTCTTGTCCAACAGTAATTTGAATGCCCCTGGAGGGTATTTATTCTGTGCAGGTCAATTCCTGGCCATTCAGATCCAACAAAATCAGGAGGCATCCAAGGGCTTTCTATCGGTTTGTCTTTCTAGTGCTTTGTGGAAAGTGAACACTGGGATCAGGCCGCCTCATGTTCCAGTTGCTACGATATTCGAGATATCGCGATACATGTATATACGTAATGCACTACTAAGCTGGTGTGTTTCTACTGCGGCGTCTCTCGGAACCCAAAGCAGTTATTGTTAAAGAATGTCAGAAAGGTGATTTCCACCAATTTGATTTAAGCTTAGCAAAAATTGGTTTCACACTAAGTCACTTTTATTCGTGGTAAGGTTTCAGAAAAAGATTACATTTGTCATAATTATGACCAACTATGGAAACTAGCGCTTAACTAGCATACAACCGTAAAAGAGAGAGGGTGAAACAAGGGTGAGAGGAAGGAAATAGTGACGAGCTGGTGCCAAATCTTTATGAGCCTATGGAAACCTGCCAACGGTTAGGTGTTTACAGTGTCAAAACACGCTGAAGTAACATATATGGGTGTCATTATAGTTAATGTCAGGAAGTCATGTTCAACATCACTTGCAAGCCTTACCCTACGCAAGCCTAACACGTTATAGAGGAATAGGAAATCCTCAGGGTTCAAAGAGCATGTCGAAACAAGAGATGACGCCCGTTAGTGTAGTCGGATTAGTCCGTAAGGATGCGTGGTCTTCAGAAAGCAAGGCGATGTTATCCACACAGAGCGGGTTCAAATGTCTTTTCTGAGTTGTGATTTTGTTACCACTGAAAAGGCCTTATTGTGGTGATTTCTATATTAAAATTGAACAGGGGAAAACGTTTTAACAAAATCTATATGTAAGGGGCCTGATTATACTTGATATACCACAATAAAAACGCAAAGAATATTTATAACATAACATGGTCAATCTACATACCAAATCAAAGGGTGTTTTGAAGTAGTCGTAAGCCGCAACTGCTGGCCGGCATCATTCGTGGTCAACATCCTGCCTGTGCTCTTAAATGAATGATAGTTTTAGGTGTCGCAGCACTATTGAGGTCGTAATTGGTGTTACATTAACGCACGTGAGGTTGGCGTAGCCCATTCTAGTACATTTATTAACTAAAGGACCTGGCTTGATAAAACGAATTCATGATTTTGAGTTAGTTTAGACAAAACAAAACAAGTAGATCATCTTGGACTGTCGCCTGTTTGAGCTTAAGAGGCTTTGCGGGCCAATGGAGTTTCATGCTAAAAAGGCCTACTGGTATTTGACTCGTCTGCATACCAATTTAGGTTTCGCGAAGCCACCTGGAACCCAGCTAAATCCCTCGTTTATGATGTTCTTAAGCAATTGAATGCGCTGCATCAGGCCAACTCATGTTGCAGTTGGTACGACATTTGAGATATCGCGATACACTTTATAGACGTAATGCACTATTCATAAGGTTTCCGAAACTCTTCAACAGCCCGCGACCGGTTTCGTCATCCTTGAGTATTGTATTGGGCCCACAGGTACTTTCGAAAATGAGGGACGGTTAAAACTCGCTGGTCTTGGATCGAGTTTAGCACATCAAATGACATAGTTGAGCCACATAGTTGAGCAAATCGCAGGTGGTCAACTGAACTGTGGTCGAAAATACTGAGTTCGTTTGAGAACTCCAAGACCAATTATGGTGGTCATTTTTGTGGGCAAACTTCAACGAGCATCAGAATCAACAAGAGCCCATTACACGGAAGAGAGATATCTGCTATTTTACTGTTCACAGCAGACTGACTGCAAATGAGTGTATTTCTCGAAAAAAACAGTCCAATTTGGGTTCAGGTAGAACATAAGGTTGACGGAAACTCGGGGACTGCGCCTACCTGATGAGCCCCAAGAAGGGCGAAATCGGTCGTGGGTTGTCGAAGAATTTTCAGCAACCTTATAAGTAGTGCATTACGTATGAACACTGGGATTTTTTTACGAACGGTGACTGAACTGTTTGATGTTCAAAATTTCTAGCCGGAAAGTTGCGAGTTTGAATCTCCCTGCTGAGGATTCCCAAAAAAGATGAAGCAACTGCAAAGTAGTTTTCGGCTTTTTAAAATAGATTGTCTTCCTTTTGGAAACGAAGTCTTGAACAATATTCCCGACATGTGGTGTTCACGGAAGGAAGACTTCTAGGGATGGGGGAAGCCGGTGCAATATTGGGACTCATCGTGATTCCGCGTCTATTGTGAGTGTGTTTACTGGACGTTTTCCAAATTGATTACTACATGTTCCTTAAAAAATTGACTATTATTACAAAAGACGAGTGGCTTCATTCATTGATATGATATTACTCATTAAGTTGGTGAAAACTTCTGGACAGACCATCGTCCATTTTGACATTCTTGTGACTCGTCGGGTAGACCTGGTCTCCTGATTCTCAATAAGCTTATTTCATGAGTTGGTTATTTTCGTCATTTGAGTCAGATGAATCCTCTAAAGCAGTAATAAAAGGAATTTGACTGAAAAATTTCCAAACCAGTATAAACACTCATGTTTATCCATAATCGGCATTCAACAAAAAGATTTCACACGGGTGGACTTACGCAAAACTAGTGTGCCACAGGTCGAGCACTTGTAGCATGCATGCGTTTGTGGTAAACAGATGGCGTTGACAGAAGCGCAACGAGGCATCAAATGAGGCGTGCCAGGGTTTCGGTACGACTTGCAACTCTTTACGGTGTTCGGGGGGTTTGCAATCATCGTCGGCCAAGTCGCAGGCCTTCTGTATAGCTGCCTGTGATACAGCCTTGTCGGCTGATTCCAAAAGAACAAAATCAACAATCGCCTTCTTGACGCTGAACAGATAGTCTTCACTGATCTCATCCTCCAGTTTTTCAAGCAGCGCTGCATCCGCGTTCTCCTGTAAGTTTTCCAAGATTCAGTGGCCGTCAATGAGAAGTATTGATCTTTTTTGATAAGCTCCTGTAAGTTTTCCAAGATTCAGTGGCCATCAATGAGAAGTATTGACCTTTTTTGATAATTTTTAACATTAGGTAGTGTCCTGAGGGTAGAGCGCTCACAGGAGGGAATTTCTGTCTCATAATCAGCTTGCTTCTGGCTGTCTTTAAGCTCAGTAGACCAAAGGAAACCAGTAAGCACTGCGGTCAGATATCTCGTGGATATCACTTTAACTCTAAGGAGCTAATTTTCTCCAAGTTTGACAGAGTAGCTGTACCATGTTTAGATCGTCCGTTTTGGACGTACCTACTTACATACAGCCAACTGATTTTAAGCATCAGACTTAAAATTGCTAGCGATTATCAATATAATTGCCCAAACTGACCTACCTGTAACCACGTCTCAACATTATTCCCTGGACAAAATGAACAGCGGTTTCATTACATGGTCAATCTGTGTGCAACCCAAATTGCTCCATCCGGTGGAGGTTTGCTACATCAGCTGGCCGTTTTTGTTCGAAACCGGTCATTCGTAATTCGTCTGCCACTCACTGGTTCCCGCCATTCCTCGACAGTACAAAATATAATGATGATTGCACGGCTGACACGCTTTTCTGTGCATAGCTGTCTTGCAACTCGGAAGAGCATTAGGAGTGAGATAATGCCTGAATGTTAAAGCACGGGCGCAGCACCTTAAAGGCTGAGTCTAGGTCTGACCCGCAAACTTTGCGATCAGTAGATTTCAGTCTCATCCTCCAAGCTACCTCCTCACAATTCTCAAAGGATTCAATTGTTTTAAAAACATTATTGTGATTAGAGTTGAAAAACACATGCAGTCCAACCCAGTATCAGCCAACTCCTTCCAATTATCACGGAAGTACATTCCAAAGAAATCCTTAAAAGTGACGACAAGTCGCTCTCCCCCTGTCTCCCACTTGTTTTCCGGTCATTCTCTTGATCCGGAGATCCACCGAACAACGATCCATCCATCGAAGCATACGGGAAAATTCAAAACTCATGGCTTGTTGATTGTGAGATCCTTTATGGGAAACAATTTCGATTTAACAAGAGCAACCTAACTATTGACGTGCAACTGAATTTCCTTGGTACTTGCCAAGTTCACCCTGGGAACCCATAAGGAGTTATGGTAACAGTCGGACTACTCGTGAGTAGTCAGATAATTTGACGGAGCCAACAGTCACTCAAGCCAGAGTAACTCAGGCATCCTGAAAACCCCCAAAATATACGTTTCAATCATGTAGTCCTGACAGAGGACCAGAGTTCAGAGTGACGTGTCGCCAAACAGTCTAAGTGGTCGGCACGCGGCTTACAAATCACGGATGTAAAAATTAACTATCTCCATGATTCTTATTTGACGCACACACGGAACACCCTACAAATTACTGTAAAAGACTTCACTGTGCTAAGCAATCACAATTTTTTACTACTGATCCATCTTTCCTAATCATCACATACTATTTATCCTCCACTCATAGATGCTTCAACTGCTCTTTTTTCGTTTTTTCTAATCAATCGTAAGTTGTGCTTGCAGGTAGAGGTTGCTACGATTACTGGAATTCTGCAGACAGTCCTTGTGCACACTGTCGAGTTATTGGTGTGCCAAGCATGCAGAGTCCTCAGTAGCTGACATAATAAACCTCAGAAGTGAATAGTGGTTTTCGAACTACACCCATTTGCATAGCAATTTTGTTTTGACAGGAGAGTCACCTGGAAACCAGCTGGATCTCTTGTTTGTGATGTTCTTAAGTAAATGAGTGTAGTTCGCTAAGTTCGTGCAATTTGGGTTCAAGTAGAACAAAAGGTTGACGAAAACTCCGGGAATTTGCCTACCTAACGAGCCTTAGGAAGAGCGAAACCGGTCTTGGGTTGCCAAAGAGTTTTCCGCAACCTTGTCAGTAATGAAGAGTAGTTTGTTCACCAGCCTAGCTTTAAAATAAATTGAATCTCAGAAGATCCAAATTTGGCGAATCTCTGGAGTCCCTTGCACAAAACGTCACACTCCTTTTCATCCACTCTACCTTCATTAAAGGCTGCTCACTGTGTGCTACTGGTGACTGTCAAGCAGAGCCAGGGTGGATAAGTCCTTGCGGAACTTTGATTTGGACAACGGAAATGGCTCCGCACATCTTGATCTGAAAAGCACCCGAATTATGTTAACGCATCTATCTCGCCCATAATGATGAGCTGTTACTATAAGTAGTAATATGACTGATTTGACCGTTGGACAAATGCATCTGTCAATCCCCTGTGTCACAGTTAACTAGACGAACCATTCACTCTTGACTCTGCGATAGTAGAGACATCTTTCCATCTGATGCAGCTTCAATGCATGCAACCTACACCTGCATTTCTGCACTAAACGATTCTCAAAGCTCATTGGACGATAATGGGTTAGTTGGCATTCAGTTTCTTAGTGGATCGATAACAAAAAGCACTTGGTTCACCCTTAAGCCCCTGTCAACGGAATTGATTGCAGGTCACTGCGGATAAAGCGTCTATTGATCAAGAATGTACTCGGCGGGTCAGACAGTGCCTAGCTCACCGACCGCCCTCGTCGCTTAATTCTTCATAAGAACTTCAGCCGATCTTTAAGGCCGAGGTTCTCTTCATCTTTTGGAGCAAAGACCTCCAACACTTTTTGAGTGCCTCATCAAGGCTGGTCAATCCTCGTTGATATGTGTTCGAGCGAAGTGAGACCTCTGAGTTGCTCCTCGAAAAGGACAGATTTACACATCTTGATAACACACACACCAGTCTCCCAGTGTATGTTTTCAGGTGCTGTAAAGTGCGGTCCAGTCCGTAACGCCGGCTATTTTTCTATACAACCCAGGGAGACAAAGTTTCGTTTATTTCTGACACGCTTACCCTCGTTGCTTAATGGAATATAAATGTTTCAGCGGATCTAACCATAAATTCCTTATAACAGGGATTTTAGGGATCGGAGCGCTCTTCGACAAAATTAGACCTCGCAAAGACATCCACGACGGTGCTTCTTTTCACTAGAGTGAGAACTAGGCAGCGATGGCTAATCCAGTATTGTGGTACTCTGAAAGTACCTTTTTACCGAAAGTGTTATTTACATAGGAGGCGTGTTAAAAAATTCCATGTAGAATTCCAGCTACACAAAATATATCTGAGCGTTATCTCAAGAGGTAACAATGTCAAAGTTTTTTCCATAATACTAGTTCTTTGCTTGTTATAAGCTCTAACATTGGACAGAACAAAGTCAGCAGTGACGGCCTATTTAACCATGTCAGAAGATTAACATGTGATCATCATTATCAATGTGTTTTAGCGCGTACTAAGCATTGCACCAAGAACCACGATCAAGTCCTTTGTTTTAGCTGCCTACAAATGCTGTCATATTTTTGTTCTTCAGAATGCTGCATGAGGCCAACTGATTGTCCTTGCTTATCTTTTCTAAACAAAAAAGGTTCAGCGTTTTTTATGGCAACAAATAGCTCTTTTAAAAGCAGTTTGACAGTGCTTTTTACGCAAAAGATAGGAAAAAAATCAATGCAACCCAACAGCGACTGAAAACATTGGGCACTGAGACAAAAGCTCTGTTTTATAAAGTAGTAAGCTTAAAAATTTAGGCAAGAGCCGTAGCATATGCTAAGACTTGAAACATCGCTGCTACTCTACCTGTCATAATAACTGTATGAAGTCAGAACGAAAAACCTGCATGCAAAAACAGTGTGCGCGTAATATTCAATGTATCAACCGACCAAACACAAGGTTGGTTGAATTCAAACAGCGCGAAGACATACCCAACAATGCTATTTAGGGAGACGACTGTAAAAACAACATCCACCAGACGGGACAACCACTGCTTCCATGTTACTCTTGAAGAGTATGGTATTGACGAAAATAAAGTCCGCGGGCAGGGAATCGAATAAGGTATGATAGTTTGTAAGAAATAAAGCACTTGCGTCTCTACTAGAGGGAACTTGATGACAACAAAAAAAGAAATCAGGAAGTTTACGCACCGTTACGGTTTTCATGGGAGGGAGAAGTTAGGTTAGTCAATCTTCGTAGGCGCTCACAGCATTCCAGAGTCCACCAACCTGGGAGAAAAGCTAACATTAGACTAAAACAGGGCTTTTAGCACAAAGATCGTGCTTGATCTCAAAAAATTAAGCAATTGCCTTTGGAAAACGACTCAAGGTGGAGACAAACCTCAACAACCATAAACTGAAGCTCCTAAAAGTAGCATATGGTTAGGTTTTACGCCAAGGCTCTTTCCTAGCGGGTGAAGAAGTTACAGAGACACTTATTAATGAGATTGATGTTGTTTTTAAGATATGGACAAAATATAATAGCTACTTATGAGGCACGCCAACAAGAGCGAGCGTAAACATATCATTTGGGACTTCCCCTGATCTAACAGTCGAACATAATTTGGTTACGTGGTGGCTAGACTGCAGGAAGCTATATCCCAACAAATTGAAGGGCCAGAAACTGACGAGAAATTGCGCTTTATTATTTGGATTTTCTTTATTAAGTAACATTAATGGGACATCTGAAGGGCGTACAAATTATAAAGCATTGAAAAATTTAGTAGGTATCAAACGAAGACCTAGTGTTGCATCACTTTCTGTATAGTAGAGCTCAAGTGGCAAGGGGCCAAAAATAAGTGCACATCTCAAACCGGCAACCGTGGCGTCAAAGACTGGCAAAAGACTTGGGCTCCTCACGAATAGGCAAACAAAGTTGTGTAAAACTTGCCGCCTTGTGGCTTTTTGAAAATCCATACTTGAAATATGTTAACAAGTTGCCAACCTACAGCACAAAACTGTGCAGCAAACATAGAAGAATCTATGTTATTGCTCACTGATACTAGGCACTTTTGTAACTCATTTACATCAACGACTCAGACCCACGACCGACGCAGGCTTTTAAAGTGCGGTCAACATAAATTTTTCAAATACTGTGTGGGTTTCAATCAAGTATATCCTTCTTCTATCCTAAAAAGAAGGTTAGGCTCGACAACGAAGAAATAAAACGTGAAAGTACAGTAGGTAGAATTTTTGTAGTGAAATGCTGGGAAATAAAACAACCATAAGAATACTTGGCCCACACCCTAAACCCTGCGAGCCTTTCTGAGACTACTGCGTAAAATAGGTATGGCGGAGGCAGTAAACTGTGGAATGAAAGCAACTGTGACAGATTCAAATTATACACGGTTTGTCCAGATACACGTTGAAGAACAAAACTGTTGTTCAAGAAAAATTAACCTCATACGTCGCGGATGGGCATCACGACAACAGACAACCACCCTCATGCAGACAAAGTTGTGGCATACTTTGTTGTGATATAAATAACCAAGACTCGAAAATTTGGTGCAAGTTTTTCAGAAATTACCCAGGACAATAAGCGACCTGACATAATGTCTTTTCTGAGTTAGAGCATCCTTTCTGCAAATTAGGCATGCGCAAGGTATTTGGGGCGGATGGATTTTATCCATGTGCCGCCAAGGAACCGGTTTAGACATTCAAGCAGCTGGATACACTTCATATTTCTCGTGCTCCAGGAAAAAAACATTGCATCAAGCAGGCGCAAATACCAGGATCCAGAAATTTTACTGGAATATTGGACTTCAGCATTTGGAAAAGAAACAGGCGCCTATATACGAAAACAGCATATCGAGCTACATCTTATTCTAAGTAAATGTAGCAAAAACTTTACCCCGAGCTGTTGGTCCTTCTTCCGTTAGTGGACACCACATAAGCCACAGAAAACTTGTATAAATTCACCGTCCAGAGAGTCGACGGAATGCTCTATTTGTATTAAGTAAGAAAAGCATACGTCGAAGGCTGGAGTGAAATCTAAAAATATGCGGCAGGTCTATGAGCCGTTTTCGGTTACCGGCACTGGATTTACACGGGTGTTGAACAGCCGATGTCCTAGAATTGATTCCTGAGTTCGTTGCATCCGTACAACGGCTGCTCAGGCTGACCACATAATGTATAGTGTCAACTCTCATCGCAATTTTTCAATACCAAACCGATAAAAAAGTGCTATCCTTACTTGAACACATCATATTATTCGGAGTAAAGTGCGTGTTTCCGGAGTCGAGCTCCAAGTGTACTTGACGCGGTAAACAACAAGAAAGTAAAAAGTAGATGCACCCCATCGTTTTTTATGCATGGTAAGAACCGCGGTAAACAACAAGAAAGTAAAAAGTAGCTGCACCCCATCGTTTTTTATGCACGGTAAGAATAAAATTACGGCTCATTTCATGGTAAATGAACAAATTTCCTACCCGGACGCTAGGGCGAAGCATTGACTTCATGTGCTCCATCCAAGCTCCTTCCATTGGTGCAATGTGATCAGTGTCAATCCCGTTATATATGTAGTAATAGTAACGCTAAAAACGTCAGAAATATACTCATACATACAAGAACATCTTTTTCTTTCGCAGCTATTCCTGGACCTTCTTTATCCTCATCATATCCGCAGCTTGATGAGCTCACCTCGAAAACTGGGGCGCCTTCACCTCGCCTACAGGAAAACCATCAGGGAATATCAAAAAACGTACAAAGTTAGTTCTACAAGATTCTTCCTGAAAGACTCTTTTTGTTTCCTGCTCTGTTTGGAATCACTAGTTTTTACAGTGATCCTTTTGTTAGCATTATCTGAACCTGTATTTGAACATTCGTGACCATCTTCCCCACCACCTACGTAAACTTAGCTCTTGAAGAATATCAACATTTGGTTCCACCCCCAAATTTTTACGAGTTGAGTAGGCAAATACTGGCTCTGCTAATCTCCAAGTTGGTTTTGTGTGTACTGCATCGTAAACTGGTAGTACGAAGTGCGGAGCATTTGTCCCCTTGTTGCGTGATTTTGAGTCCTGGAAATATTTTTGGAGGTCGCTTACCATTCTACACCCTGGACCAGTTAATATATTCGAAAAACGTTTTCAATTCATCACAGCTATACTTTCAAAAAAGTGTGCTTCCATCGTTATGGTTAAATTTCAATTAGGGAGATTAAAACAACAATGGGTTGAGTTTAGTGGCTGGATATAATCTGGTTCATGAACTGATGGGAAGCAGAAAGCTTTTAGACCTTTGGGCTAGAGTTAATGATACCGAATTGGTGTTTCTAAATGCTAATGTGAAGTCGGAACCAACAATATGAACATAAACAAGCGGGGAGCCGATGGGATGTAAGCTTGGAATGGGAAGCTTTCTATCCCGAACGCAGCTCTGAGGTGAGTAACGAAAAGCAGATGCAACCAAGGCACATCAACTGACCTGACAGGTTAATCTCAATAAGAATGTGGCTCCAAACATATAGCTGGTCTCTTATTAGGTCCAGCCATCTCGACGGTGTACGTCCACACTTGATGCGACCATGACGTCAAACCAAGCTACCAACAGGGTTGAGAAAAAAGTGCAACAAGCAAAAATTTCAAGCCGGCAGGCTGCTTGGAGGTCTCGACTTGCGGAGCCGTGTTGGAAAGAAGCCCCAAAACTACTGGGTAAAATAACGTTCGAAACGGAACTCTCGTTATTTTGTATGCAAGTCACAAAATCCAGGGAGGCTAAACTGATCGAGCGCTTGGTCAGGGAAAATAACTCGAACACCGTCTGTGCGCTCCGAAGTATGCACGGGACATGTGGAAACGAATTAGTCCTGAAATGGGCAACCAAACATGTTAATGAACGCTCACGCATGATATAAGGCAGTAGGTAAACACCTCGAATTAAGCAGCAAGATGTTGGGAATACCGACCGACTTCAAATTTTCTCAAGCAAGATGTTACCATAGTGATGGAGAGCCGGAAAACTTGGAGCCGTAAAGCGGAGGAGCCGACGTTTCCGCAGCTACAGAGAGGTGCGTGCCAGCCTCATGTATCCGTTAGTGACCTGGCAATAACGTAATTAGATTGATTACCAGACGGTGAAAAAAGTTGTTTATTTTACCAGTATGATGATGCGTACAAAAGTTATGTGATAAAAATATGTTGATAAAAATAAATCCAATGCAAGAAGGGAATAAGCCAAAAGGTGGCCTAACGTTTGAGAACAACTGTTGAGGGAACCTGAATAAAGTTCCGGACGCGGGACGTGCCTTCTCTGCGGTGTAGCTGCTACACTTGTTCCGCAGTTATCCGTGAAGAGTTGTGGACCTAGTGTGACCTCCTGTGCTGTGCGCGCGAGTGTGTTTTGGGGCCGAGTTTCATGCCTATTCCCTGTGCGCAGTGTAAAGAGAGGGGTGTCCGTTCGTGTTCGATAATTGCACGAACATGAACACCACTGGACCTGATGTGTTGAAGTTCGTAAGCCTGGTGTGTGAAGCAGGTGGAAGCCACGTAAGCGAGAATGGGTGAGAAATTGTGGCGTATATGCTGTCGACTAAGGCTGTAGATGAGACAGGAATTGTCACGTGGTTTGAGTGTTTGTGACGTGTGGTCTAGTGAGTGACCGCTGCATATCAACAGAAACGCAAGGGTCAATCAGTATCCGGCGGCAATAAATCATTTCTGGAAGGCTATAATGTGCAATGTAATGACCTAAAACAAAAGTCATGTCTGCATTTCTGCAGCTCAGAATGATGTGTGCCATTTAACATTGTCGGCAACGTACCTGTTGAAGCAAAATTTGCGGAGGCCTTTCCCCCCGTGCACAAGCTTGGCGGCATGGCGTCCCCGTGAACAGACGGAGGCGAAGGCATATGTCCCTCTAGCTAAAGAAGCGCCTTTCAGAGTAGTTATCATATTGGAAAAACACAACATGGAAGGTCATGAACTTAAAATTTTCAGGGCAAAATTATTCTTAGAGGATGCCAGCCAATTTAAGAGAAATCAGGACGTCACTATAAACTAGATTTGCCTAAGTTCGTGGGCGGGATTCGCTCTGGTGAGTTGCTTGATGTTCTCTTAGAAGCAGTAAGACATCGTTACTAGCATCACTCTAATCATTCAAAGAGGGGGTTAAATGACAGGTATTTTGTAGCCAGTACCGGTCAGATACCACCTAAATTGATGCCGCGAATAAGCGGTTTAACTGCCATCCAAATGAAGAAGAAATCTCGATCTGCTAGGTAAGATTGCCCAGATTTGATAATTTTGGTTTAGCGTGTTGTTCATGCTATGAAGCTAAGCGAATCTGGTTCACGTGCAAAACCAAATGCGGCGCAGGGTCTACAATACCTAGAGACTCACAATCCAACCCTGCAACTAACTGGAGCCGACGGAGCTGGATTGGGATGAGCTATTACACTTTATTAGGCGCTTTGATGAATACATACATTTTGAGTAGGACAGCTTGACGGTTTCCGGTGCTTCCGATTTCCGAGGTGCTTCGCACCGACAGTGTTGTGTCCTAAAATGAATGAAAAACAAGAATACATAATAATGTTTATCCCCAACTTGTTGGTGGCATGCCGTCAGACATAGGCATAAAGTTAGTCAGAATAAAGGCATGACTGGTGGGGACTGTGGGTACAGGGGCTTTGGGAAAAGTGACTGTCATAGGCGGTGGGCTTTGTCCGATGTAGACGTGGTCACCACTAAACAGGCATGAGCAGGGAAGCGCAGTTACCATGCTCTTTTTTGGATAGAAAATCGAGCAAGATCAGATCGGTACGCTTTGAAGGTGGCGGGCAAAAACAAAACGAGGGAGAGCAAAACAAGAGGCTTCCTGACTGAAATATGACAAGAGAAGAATAAACTGAGGAAAATGAGGAACCAGAACATCAGATCTGGCGAGGCAGCAGAGTTGGCGTCATCCACCCACCAAATTGAACTGATGCCTAAAACAACCGCTGAGGCCTCTTGGCCTTGGACTGTTAGGCTCATGGCCAGGGTCAAAAAAGGCGTAAATGGGAGCATGATGAAGCTGCTCCCAACAAACTAATTCCATTACTCTATTCCCTTACAATGAGTGTATTGTGAAGGGAACATCTTTGTATAGCCGGGCAGTTGCGCCGTTATCTTTAGGCTGCACTCTATATTTATGCATCTAAACACTGGGTCTGAGCGGCTATTGGACCTAAGTGGAAAGCAAAAGAAATCAACCCCAACTTTATTTGCCTTCCCGGAAGTTCTGGTATTACGCGCCACTCGAAGATACCGTTTGCCCGTTACATTATGGTTCTTCAATGCCCGTGGTTCTGTTCGTGAAACGGTGAAATCTATTAGACCGTCACTGTGGTTAGCTTCCTTGTGGTAGAAACGGTTGCAGTACTCTTTTTCTTCCGAGTGCTTCTCTGGTAGGGACAACAATGACTGTGCATCATCCAGAGACACCGGGAAAACTTTAGCCGAAGATATATTCTAACTAAAATGCCACCACAGATGCCGAGCCTACGTTACCATTATATGCAGGATCTACCTCCTGACAGGTACTTTGATAATTTTCGTTGAAAATCTTGCCGAACCTCGTAGTCACCAGAGAGGAAACGAAGGCTGCTGCCTGCTGTCTCTGTTGCACATTACACTATCATAACAATATGCGGCCTGCGCCATAGGAAAATGACGAAATACCTGCGGTTGATCTCTTTGATGATGTCTGATTTAATAGGCTTTAATTGATACCAAGCCTGCTGGTACTCATGTTACCACTTGCGGATGGATGTCTGGGGTATAGCTGGGTGATTCATAACCCAAACGCAATTATCGCTCGAACTTGTTATGTACAGTAGCTGTTAAATTTCAGTTAATAAAACTCTTCACCCATGATGTCTTGAGCAAAAATCCATGAGGATCTAGCCATGCGGGATGGACTTGTTCTATAACAAACTGCCGCCCCAATAGAGTCTTTCAGTAGAGATAGTCGCTCATCCACTATTCATAGAAGAACAAAGTAGTCTGCACACAACAGACTGCCAACTTAAAGAGTGTCCAGGGTGCTGTGCACAAGAAACACACACAGGTAACTTTCATAAGTAACGTGTTTGTCTTCTAATCCATGAAGATCATTGTGCGCAGAATGAACCGTCTCGTTTTGGAAGAGTCACAGCACAAAGAAACCAGAATTCCAATTCGTTTACATGTCTCTAGAACCAAGAAGTAAACCCACACGATAATAAATCCTTCACCGGGTCAGACAGAAAATCGTTTTTCTACTAAAAAGGGCGCGGTTACCGGGGGAATGTTTTCTGTAGTCTTGGTTGACGGCATTTTACCGGACTTTCTGCTATATTTGAATCTGATAAAAAGATGCCTTACCCAGTGCTGTTATTGGTGTGGGGGATTTCCGCTCCAGTGAACCGTAAGCTAACAACCACCACTGGTGATTTGAAAAACAACTCAAGGAAAGGTAAGCGAAGATGTCTTATTTCTGAGTGGTAACCGGTGGCCCCCAAATACCGTGTACAAGCAAATACACGAGATCTATGCCAACTGATAGAGCGAACTAGTGCGTCTACCAGCGCAGGTGTCAACCGTGCGGGGTACTTTGGAGTTTTCGCCAAAAACTGCCGCCCAGTCTACAGAGAAATATGCGCCCTCCCTACTTTCAATAGGATGATTCTTCGATGTGGGGGTCATGGCTTCAGATGCTCTAAAACAAGGAAAGATGCAGACAAAATATTTCAGAAGATTGCGTTTTGAACGTAGCCTCGGTATTACAGGAGATTACTCCAAGCCACAGTGACACTACGTGTGCATCCTATGTTCTGGCACGAGTTGATCAGCCTACAGGGACGCCTTGATTTTGGAATGCTCAGGACCGTGGAACTAGAGTATGCAGGTGGTTATTGCCGGTCTGCGGGCGGATTTTGGCCATATTGCCAAAGTCGGTCCTCCAGGAGTTTGAGCGGACAGATAGCTTACAGGTTATACACGACTAGCTGGCCACATTTTGGGAATTGGCAGCGTGGTAAGTCTGAATAGCTAAAGGAGCTGAATCTCATTAAGCTAAGAAAGGAGAAGCTCATTGTTTGGCACTGTGAAGACAAGCCAGACGGCAAAATAGGTCGATCGTTGGCAGTTTGGAAAAACATAATACACGGATCTTGCATGGCATGTACGTGTTTCCTGTAGGCAGCGCGCAGCTGGAAATAGCGCGAAAATTATCAAACATGCCCCCAGAACTTTTTTCGCCTGGTGTTTTTTGCCCTTTATCCTGAAAAATCTGAAGGCATCCAAGAACAGGCTGTTTGCTTTCTACCAAAGCATGCATAGCCAACTGCTCGGTAGGCACACCATCCTTGCTAAGGAGGGCGCGCGGATTTTGCACCCGCGTGCTACGGATGAACCGTGCATTAGCATTACATCTCCCCAGAATAACTTTTACCACTGACCTCCCTATTGTGCGACACCAGTGAGCATACCCAGTTTCAGTGCAAACCATACTTTTCAGATGAAACTCACAATTTGTCTCCAATGGTTGTCAAAAACCGCCAAATCGTACGTAATTACTGGTCCACTAACGAGGCAAAATGCAAAACGTTGCAAAATTTAACGGTCTGCAGTGTTCTTAGTTCGGAGCCTAGTTTTAGAGAATTTCCAAAGCATGTCCGAAGTGGATCCTCGTCTCACTCTGTCAGATGCAACAAATTAGAGGAATTATTCCGCAGAATTCCCTCACGACACATGTTTGTGACACTTGCCTTGTGTCCAGTAGTATATGTAAAGATACATGGATGCACTTTGCGATATTGACGTAACTTTGAATATCTCTGAGTAACACCCGCTCCCAGGTATCTGCAAACGGACATAAAAAGTGTAATCTGACATTTTGCACGACAATTGCAATCATTTTTACAGCTCCCTTAGTAGAAAGCACGAAGCCAGCAGGCTTGATTTCGTAAGAGTGAACATAAAAAATACCGAAAGATAAAGCCAACGGTACTTCCTCATCCAACCGTTTGTGTTGTTGCTTACCTTGGGTGCCTAATCATAACAATTTTTAGTCCCCACTGGTGGGTGGTATACCGTCAGGCCTGATCATAACAGCAAGGCACACAACGCATGGTTGACGTCAGCAGGTGCATAGCAGTGCGTGGAATCGGGGCTGGTACACAAAGCACGAACGTTGCCCCACACATATGTGGTGTCGCCAAAAATGGCACGATCATAAAGCGGTGAACACCAGGGACGTTAAAACAAAATTGACGCGGGGATAATATGGAGGGAATTCAGGACTGAGAAAACGGCGTTGGAATGGTGGAACAATGACAGGTGATAAAACCCAACAGCTTTGAACCAAAAGTGGTAAGAATGGGATGAAATTGAGCCGCTGGATTGTAACGCAAGCTATTGATAGCAGGGTGCTGGCGACGAACTTCGGCAGTAGATGATGCAAACACCACATATGCCGTTATTCATTCAATCTGACTGGCCCTCGTTTCACATCCATATGGTCCTTTAACCAAATCTAAATCACCCGTGATTCTACGTCAGCCCAGCTCTACCTGTGTCGTTCCCGCAACTATTTTCTTCCTACCCTCGACCTTCACCTCTCACTCATTCACTTGCAACTACGAACAAGTTTTCATCCAGGCCTACCTCTCTCTTGGACGAGTTTGTTCCAACCTGCAGAACCTTTTCGTTCGCGTTTAATTGACCTCGATTTTGCTGCAATTTCAGTTTGCACCTTCCACAAATTCAACGATTTCATTTATGGTGTTCGTTTGGCCCTAAGCATCAGCATTATTTCCATATCAAAGACATTCTTTACGCCTGACTTTAGTAAAGCGGAGACACCAGTGAATCTACTTAATTTCAATGCAAACCAGGTTTTTGAGATGAAAATTGTCATTTGTCTCCAGGTTGGATTCTTCCATCTCCATAAGTATGTTGGTTTTTGTGATCCCAGCGATTTACTCAAGCACCCAATGTCACTCATGGCCAGCAGCAATTTTTCAGTTTTATCTTAAGTCAATCGGCTTCATCACTGAACTAGTCCTATCTCACGTCCTGTTGTTCTAGCTTTTTGGTTCCCACAACCACGGCGAATTTTCACGTAACAAGTGTGTTTCGTCGGTCATACTTTCCTCCCCGTTGTGTTGTTGCCCGCAGCGCTCAGGTTGTAACGACCTCACCAGGCCTCGGTTAGCATGCTCCCTACAAAGTGGGGAAATAAACCTATTGTTATTACTGTATCGTAACTGTTGGCCATAACCTGGGCTCGCCGCTAATAATTAGGCCTTAACTATGCACGAAGTTTTGACCTGATGGCCAGCGATGACCTTTCATCATCGTAAACGTATGCGTTGTGGCTCTGCCATGTCCGCACATGACATATATAGGCCGACAGTTGGTGACATCCCCTTTTAATTGATCTGCTGACACAAAGATAACGGGTAGTACTTTGTTTTCTTGATTTTGCAAACGACAGCAAAGTCAGTTGGTTGGTCACGGAGACCGCAGGGTACCTTGTCTGTCGCCGCAGGATGCCACCCAGGTTGGGGGGCGGCGGGCCTTCAACACCGGGTTTGACTCTCAAGTGAGGTGGTCGAATATTGGCGTACAGTCAACTGTGGCTGCACAACTAGGTGCCCTATTCTGCATGTGGCCGTAAATATCTCCTGTAACCTCACCCTGAAGCGATCTATCTGACGTTACATCAGACTTGGCATGCACAAGCCATCGTGCCTAAGGCCTTGATTGACAACATGCGTCGCATCTAAGGAAACCCTCAGAGAACGCAGCTGCTTCCCCCACATGTCAACAGGCAGTGTACATCTCATGCTCGCGCATGAGCCACTCACTGTGCAATGAGCCCTCTGGATGGCATGTTCTAAGGCATCGACTTAATTCACGTGTTCCTCCAAACAGAAGTTTGCGTTCTCAAGGTGTTTATTGGTTGCATTCACGAAGTGTGCCAGCCCGTGCTGCATATGGAGAACCCACTTTCGGGTAATGTATAAACGAGATGCACTCAGATAAGAAACGAAGCTGGAGTTCGTTCTACGCAGGATTTATAACGCGCGGCAAAACCTACACAGTCACCTCAACCGCGTTACCTAAGCGGACACTGCAGTGGAATATGTTCCGGTTGCGACTGGAAGTTTGCTGCAAGAGAGTTACAACAACGTGATGAAACTTACGTGCCTCAGGTGGAAAGACGTGTGTGAAAATGGCATAGCATTACGTCGTAGCCGAGGACATTTCCGGCACCCCCATCTGCGCCGTCAGTTTATCCATGACAATTGTCTTGAAGGAGACCCACCTACCCATCATATCCTTCAACACGCCCAACAGCTTGCGCAAAGACTACAAGTGCTCGCTTTCAAAGAAGACATATATGCTGAGTCATCCGATCTTCATTCCATCTGTCACAAGAAACCTGTAAAGCTCCTAACTAAACAGTGAAAATCAGACTTCCTAAGAGTATATACTCAAGACGGTTTGTTTCGTGCGTGGCATTAAAGTATACGACATCCTGGAAACGTCAAAAAAAGAGCAATTTCCTGCGCAAAAAATATATGGCTGAAACTACCGCCGCCGTATTTCACTACTAGGACACGGCCACCTTTTTGAAGTTTTGCTAGCACCAATGGCAGATCATCTATAAAGGCAAAACCTGTTGTCATCAACCTACATAACAGTGGGGGTTGGAACAGTACGCGATAGTTGTGGACATCCTGAGTAGTAGGCAACTTCCCAAATTGATGCTATGCCTCCGGCGACGGAGTTTAGTATTGCAAAAGAAAACTGCACTCCTTTCATTCCCTGCTTGTCAGGTGCCGGCTAACCGAGAGCCTTACAAGAGCAAACTCTCTAAGAGGATGGTAGTGCTCCAGGTCGAGGGTATACATATCAGGGAGGCATTATACCAGTAAACATAGAAGCTCGCTAGGCAAACAGTGCAGCTTGTGCTGCCGGTCATGTGCAAGTCGTGGTACACTAATTAACACCAATGAGGGCGTATGCTTCCCATAGTGCCTCATGTAATGTTTAGAACACCCGATATAATTTAACTTTTCTTCCTGTTCAAGTCGCACGTGGTTCGTTTAGCTGTCTTTTATGATCGACGATGTTTCCATTAAGCTACTTAATTAGGTACCATGGACCCTTAACCACATGTTGGTCGTGTGACTCAGCTTCGTCCTCACTGCAGTGTTGTGAAAGCAACGGCAGCCTCCCGGATGTAGTTAGATTGATGGTAGGCAAACTATCTGGTAATTTCACAAAGCCAGCTATGGAGAGCCTGGTGTGATTGGTCATTTGCAATTGAGAACTCTGCTACCAGCAAACAGAACGTGAATACATCCATGGTGCCATCAAGCAGTGCACAAGAAAACCCTACCTACGGGTGGGGGTCGTTGTCATCTGTAATCCTTAACTTGTTCAAACCTGGTGAGCATTATCTTAATATAATGGATGATTCTATCAAAAGGCCCCGAAAACACAACACTTGGCATCCGTCTAGCCGAGCAGAATCTATAGAGTCGAAGCACGTGACCACGTTTTTATTGCGTGAAATTGTACAAGTGCGCGTTTTTGTAGTTTTTCGTATTCAAACAAAAAAAACGATTATGCAATTGATGAAATACGTAGTGTTATAATGAAAGCAAAATAAAGGTACAAAACGCCACACTCCCAAATATTTTGCGTCCACGAGTACACTGTAGAATCTAGCAAGTTCCATGCACTATTGCAGCTGCGAAACTACCTGAAACCTTCGTCTATTGTAAGCAATTCACTTTGAACCACAATTTGCGTATCTGCTTAAATGGAACGCGCATTTCGGTATAATGGATTATCTTAATAATCCGCGCTGCTAAAGACATCCAGCTTACAATGAATTTATAATAAAACTCATTATTTGTGGTCACTCTCAAATATGGAATAGTAACTTTGAAAACGTCTTATTTTTCGAGAACCCGACTTTCATCTTCGAATGTCAGTCGGTCCCTTAATTTGGGTGTCGCAACTTTCGCTTTGCGCGCGGATGACTATCGGTTAGCTTACGATTTTTCACTCAGCAGTGTTAATCCTGTAACCGCAACCTTAGGTCCCTTCAAAGCTGCTGGCCTGTGGCTCCATATTCCAACAGAGCCTCATTGACCCTCGTGAACATAAACGCATCACTAACTGTTATTTATCACGAAGGCGGCACGCGCGAAGTTGGCGTTCAGTTGTAGTTAGGCCTAACAGTTGCCAGTTTCCTGTTGAAATTCTCGCAGGTTGGACTCGAATTCCGCGAAGGAACCGCACTCACGACCGGGTAAATACTCGAACATCTGTCTAGTTACGTTGCGTTCATCCGAAGATATATTCTGTGAACCTACAATACACACTACAAAACCAGCTTACTTGACAACAATTTCCTGGATGATGTACTTGGCTTCGGCATAATAGGCAGCGGCCGTACCCCGGTTGACATCGCACTAGTCGCGTTTGGGATGTCACAGTCACCCGGACCGCAAGCGAAACAAGCGAGGAATGATCATTTGTAGCTTCGCACCGGTTTTTATACCATCCTAGCATAATGCCCCTATGTCCTTGAGATCCTAGTAGCCCGGTCCAGACCTCAAGACGCTAATTGTGGCTTACGCATTGTGGAAGCATTCAGAAAACATGCTGTGGAGGAATGTGCCGCCTTCGTCCACTTGGAATTCAATGCAGACAATCCCAGAAGGTCTTTGCTTGAAGCTGCGCGATTCATTTTCCCATCTGACTGGAGGAAAACTGAAATTTGGGAGTTGTGCAGCATTTCCTGGCAAGATTCAAGCTAGTTCTCCATGAAAGTTATCCACAATGGATTTACTAGTAAAATTGAGATGGAAAACCTGGCAGCTGCGTTCGCCTATCTGTTGGTTCTGTTCACTCATGTGACTCATTTTCAGAGTTTTGCATTATGACGATTGAAGTTAACAGTAGAGTTGCAACACTTCATTACAAGCACGTCAAGATTGCTTGCTTGTGTGACAGTTATCTAATGGGACAACCGATACAAAGCGGATATAGTCCGTGGCAAGGCCGCGAGGCAGAACTTAGGGACCGCCAGAATCAGCAAACTGGTGGCACCCACCCGGAAGATAAGCTTGCTAGAAGATGGAAGAAAGCGGGTAAGTACTCGGCATTGGGCAGGACGGCGGTCAGCGGGAAAAACCACCTGATGCAACAGGCGAAACAGAAAAAGCGACGTCTCCAGAAGTCGAATCGCAACCCAGCAATCAGGCAGGAGGTGAGAGGGGCACCAGCTGTCACCAGGGGACTGAAGTAAAATGATGCGGAGGACGAACAGAGTGGTATCCAACGCCAAAAATACGAGTACTGTTTTCGGTGGCTGCATCGAAAGCAAGACTTTATAAACCACAATTGGGCTAAGGACAAGATGACCGATAATCGAAGAAGCTGCTAGAAAGTGATGATCCGGTAGTCATAGAGTCACTCGTCAGGATCGCATCCAAGCTACACGAAGAAAAACTCAGACCGCTCAAAATTTTATTCGATTTAGAGTGCACTTCGAATATCTTACTCAACAGAAGAGGGGAACCTGAAGGGGGCTACCATCTCGGTGCGCTCGGGCCTAAGCCTCGACAACGACTTATCCTGTGGCCGTTCAGTGGGCAGCAGCAACCAGCAGTAGACAAGAAGACCGTGAATTGGTGCTGCACACGATCAACGTCAGAAGCTTTGTAATTTGTAAGTTGCAGGTGCGGGCAGTTGAGCATCAGCCGCCTGTCATCGCCATCACCTAAACGTAGTTAATTGGGATAACATGTGAGGCAAAAATTGCAGTAGGAGATTACACAGTTCACAGGTGCGATCGCGTCAGTAATGGCTATGGAGCTATCGCAATCAATGTTAATGGAGCGCTCTAATCGGCCACAATGGAAACGCATTATTAGAGTGAAACAGACTGTGAGCTATTACTGTGTTCCATAGAGGCAGCTACCGGACCTACGGATGCCCACCTCAGGGGATTTTACTCTTCGCAAATCGATTGGCCAACATGTAGCTGGTACGGATACTTGTTCTCGCAACTGACCTTGTTTTTGGAGTGGGTGGTAAAGCAACAAGTAATACAACACGTCTGTAAACCAGCTGGAAACTGTCCGGGCAACGTCCAGCAGTGCTGTATCTTCTGCTTAGAATAAGGAATAATCTTCCAGGTCGTTTGGTGCATGGCTGTCACGCGACCAGAAGGACGTACGAGGGCTGAGATACTGCCAGGTTGCCCAAGCCTAGACGGAAGCAGTCGAGATTCCGACATTGGGTTTGAATCACAGGCCTCCCATTCAATAAGTTCGAACCTTAACCATTGAGTTGTCTCGAGCTGTATCTTCTGTTTACGACTCTGTCGCACTCCGTGATGGCAGTACATGTGCACCTGACACTTCGTTCTCGGTAATCTGGAAGAAGGTTTTTAGATTATTGGGGGGGGGGCGCATGTAATCAGAATCATTTGGGATGTGGAACCACTCGAGACCGTTTAAAATATGTGGAAACGAGTTTACTGGGATCAGTTGGAGCTAGCTGAAATGTATGTACTGGAGGTCTCGTGCGCTCGGCCTGGTCGGTGGCGTTCGTCTTTGGAAACATAATGTCGTCCTTTGCAACCCACTGAAATGCCCTCTTCTGACCGGTTTCGGTGTGACATTTGCCGAGGAATTCCATTTACTGCCTTCTCATGTCGACGTCTTCACTAAATGAAAGGGTGACAACGGATGGCACACACTGATTTGGTTGGCAGCCCATTCGTTGTCCGTCTAGGGGAGCTGGCTAGTCGGGGATTCATCGTCATCATCATCACCGACAGCATGACATCAGTGTTCAACAATGTTGCGACAGTGTTGCTTCGCTGCCGTGCAACAATCATTTATTTGAAAGTCTTATTATGAAGAAAATAAAGGCGGACGGGGAAGCGAATTGGTACTACCTTACTACCTCCAGACACTCATCCAGATAGTCTGGACAGAAACTGACAACAAGAACGCCATTGACATTTAGTAGCAGCCATATCTTGCGGCATCTCCAACCAGGCGCAGTGGAGATCACGCGGTACCCATCCTGGAAGGCCAGTAGCATCGACGGCACCCGGAAGTTTCGTAATCTCTTCCATACCTCCCCTGCTAGGTCAAGGGTTGGCCACCTCTCTGCCTCCGCCACTCTGAATTGGGCACGGAAGACGGCACCTTCTTCGGCAAACGATGGTTCGGCATACGCACTACATGGCCTAACCGATGCAGCCTGTGGTTCTGGACACATTCTTCGATGGAAGTCCCTGAACATACAACTGAACACTCGTTTCCTAATTGCCTCGTGACGAATTCGCCGACACCAACCCACATGAGCTATGGTTCTAAGATGATTGTCGAACACCTGGAGACGTCTCAGTTCCGCTGTTCGAAGAGGCTTGAAGATTGATTTCGAGATGCCTGAGGATGTCGGCGCCGGATGACGTGCAGATGTTGCTTGTAAAACTGGTGCAAGCTGAACGGAGTCATCAATCCTTACTGCTGGGCCTACAAGGAGAGAGTTAATAATGGGGTGGGAAGAGAGAAAAAGTTTGTGAAAGAGAAAGAAGGGAGACGTCAGCAATAGCGTGTTTTCGCTTACCGTCCTCGCCGTATGCAGAAAGTAAGGCGGTCTGGCTGACGGTACCACGCAACGGCCAATGTGGCATGATATTATTTTTGGTTGTATTGTGGCTGTAGGTGGGTTAGAATACTGCCAGGGCGCCCACACATAGGAGAACGACTAGGGTCCTCAACCAAAGCCTTTGGTTCAGGTGCCTGACCGCAAGACAGCAGTATCTGGCGGGAAGTGCAAATACATTACCGTTTTTACGGAACCGTTCGTCACACATGTTCCAACCTAGAGGGCCAGGAGATTGTGTTGATCAGAGCTTTCGCCATTGACCAACTTGGGTTGAGAGACTCCGCGGGCAACTCTCACGGGCAACCCCCGGTATATCCCAGTAGGTCGCGTAGGTAAACAAGCCGTCACACCATGGTTAGGTTCAGTCTCTTCGTGACCTTCCGTGATTCCAAACCAACAATGACGAGAACATAAGTCGGCTCCAGTGGATTGCGTAGCTAAGGCTACCTGAGTCCAGCGACCATGTTGATGTTGCTGGTCACCTGTTATCTGCGTGTTTTCTGCCTTGCTGGTTGCAGTTGTGGAAAAGCTAGATTTGTACCCTCCATCCAAAGCCAGATGACGTAACAAATCTACAGGAAATTCTAGTGACAATGTCTCGTTCCCGCCAGGGTGTCCCTGGAAAGTGAAGCACCATTTTCTGACCAGAAAGCAAACGGGTGCTTTCAACGTAAAAAAAGCTCTTCGTTAGTTGCTGGATGGTGCTTCCAGCCAAATTATCTGCATGCACACACTAAGACTAAGCTCAGCGGTTGAGCCGCGAACTTACTGACGGAGGCCTGTGGTTTGAACCCAAACTACGCATGTCGACTGCTCCTGTCTAGGCTTGAGTAACCCGGCAGTACCTAAGCCCTTGTACTTCCTTCGAGTGACGTGGCAGCTATGCATAGAGACGCGACCCAATCCCGGAAGGCGAACAGCACCAACGGTACCCAAACTTTTTTCGCAGGCTGACATGTAACCACGTGCTGTTATTGCTAACTATTCTCATCCTTTGGTCCTTCTCAGTTATCCCATTGGCGTTTTGCTCGTTGTCACTTTTTGTGCTTTTCTTGACTTTAGGGTTTACATCTTCGTGTGACTCCGTACTTTTCGTGCGTTTTCTACCTTTGATTATCCCGAGCCCTCTTCCTTGGCCGCAAACTAATGCAAGGTGCCAGGGACTCACCACTACTCTACAGGGTGCTCGTCAGGGGTCCTACAACAAACGTCCCTTCATGTGACCAGACCGTGCTAGGGACTCCGATCCCGGTCGCCCACTCAACTGCCTCCCAGAAAGCTCAAAAGATCAAGCACCGTACATTTGTCGTGCAGCATGATGATATGGTTGTCATTGGTTCGGATAACTCTGGTCACTCCAGTCCACTACAACGAATAGGGTTGAGTCCACTTGCAAACGAAGAACCCAGTATATTGAACATCAACTCAATGCCAGGTATGTATGTATATTTGTCCAACAATCTTCTTGTTTTCAGGTCTTTCTGGAAGTGTGCTAGATCCAAGCCTCGACGTGAAGGGTGCTTCGAAAATTCCCGACCGAGGTTTGTGGCTTTGTACTGGGTGTTAGTTTTGCGCACTTTTATTATGAGATAGCTCAGCGGTTAGAGCGCGAGCGTACTGACCGGAAGGTCCGTGGTTCGAACCCTGCCTCTGCCTCTCGACTTCCCCTGTCTAGGCTTGGGCAACCTGGCAGTATCCCAGCCCTCGTGCTTCCTTCGGGTGGCATGGCAGCTAGGCACCGAAAGGGTGCTACAGCTGAACGATATATATATATCATTAACAAAACGACTAACTAAATATAGATATCTCTACCTCATGGACGTAACCCACGTTCTTCGTCTCAGGAACCTGATTTATCAAGCTGTTACTCATTCATGTACCGCATTACTTCCTTTTCGAATCCACTGTTGACCAAAGTTTCATAAAAAGGGGTTATGGCATATGCACGTGGAGTGAAAGCGGCTACAATCGAAATGAATGCTATGGTATCTTTGTGTGTTCCTGGATGGAGCCCATGCTATTATCCTTGCACGCCTCTGGAAACCATGCAAGCTACATCCTGCAACCGATCCAGGTGTCGCGCACATTTTCATTCTCTAGCCCCACTACCTGGCTAAAGTTCAACTGCCATGCGCTGAGCTTATGTTGAAGGAAAATTGCGGAGGACACCAGATCATCCCCACTGATGACCATTTACTACAACCACTTACTACAACATGATTCTCAGATCTATTTATTCCAGTGCTGTTCCAAGGTGTAGGCACTTCTTGATCGTCTTCCAAGAACATAGGACTTCCTTGCACTAAGTTCTTGATCGTCCTTCCACTCTTTACTAAAGCTTTCTCCCCTTGTGGTTGAGTTAAGCATTAGCATGTATCACCGGTATTTTGCTGTCACTGGTACTGTAGTTGGGAGCGAGGTGGCTCAGTGGTTAGAGCGCGAATGTACCGGCCGAAAGGTCCGTGGTTCGAACCCGACCTTTGCCTCTCGACTTCCCCTATCTAGGCTTGGGCAACCTGGCAGTATCCCAGCCCTCGTGCTTCCCTCGGGTGGCATGGCAGCTAGGCGCCCAAAGGGCGTTACAGCTGAACGCCTTATACTGTAGTTGGCGAGTGGCAGCCTTAATAGTCGTGAACGGCAAGGCGAACCTCACGATCTATGCTTCTGTGTGGTACAGCCTATGTTTGTGTCTCTGCCGAGGACTCGTGATAGTATTTTATCAACACGAAGCACCTTTCTCCTACAGTCGTGTTTCATTACAAACAAATGATTTTTTCTTGACCCTTAGTTAAACTAGAAGGCGGGCTCAGTTTCTTCTGGCAGCTCTCACTGTGTAGGGTGGGTTTTCAAGAAGAACAGAAAACAACAGGTCAATAAAAACTAAAAGGGTTCCTGGAGGGACTGCCAAAACAATGGGCTACACCTTCCAACAGCTACAACATGTCCACTGGTTTTCATTATTTCCAGTACCTCACTATAGCGCAAAAGAGGAATTCGAGGGCATCGGACAGCTTAGGATCTTGTATTGATCACATTTTGAAATTGCCCAAAATGATGGGCGGCAGCCTTCATACTGTTCACCAGCATGAGATATCAATCCCGAAGCGCGACAAGGCACCTGGCCCGGATGGTCTACACTCCGCGCTCTTGAAAGGAGGTGGCGAGATCCTGGTGAACAGTCTGACAACCATACTACAGATGATTTGGAACGAAAACAGAATACCAGCCGAATGGAGCTCCTCGACCGTCATCCCAGTTTTCGAAAAGGTAGCAAGAACATCATGTGAAAACCATCGTGGTATCAGCCTGGTATCTGTCGCAGCTAAGGTGCTCTCTGGCATTATTTTGTACAGGTTGATGGATTATCGCGAGAGACAGATTTGTGAGGATCAAGCTGGGTTTCGCCCTGGTCGGGGATACATCGACCATATCTTCACCTTGAGACAAATTCTTGAACAGCGCCGCTTCTTCAGACGTCTCACGTTGGTCGTTTTTCTGGATTTGAAAGCTGTTTTTGGTTCTGTCGATCGTCAGCAACTTTGGGCAATTTCTGACGATCAAAGGTGTCCCTTCCAAATTTATATGCCCTATGAGGGCACTGTATGCGAACTCTTGTGGGCACGAGTAGGCGGGAAGCTCTCGCCTGAGTTCACCACGTCCAGTGGTATAAGACAAGGCTATCCTCTCTCACCCTTCCTCTTCAACTTTGTTATTGATATGCTGCTTGAACTTTCTCTATCTGCCTCTGAAACCTCTGGAGTCGAAATGCCCTCGGCGACGTTTGCTCATAGATAGTGAGTATGCAGACGGTATTCATCATCATCATCATCATCGTCAGCTGTAAGAAACCGTGTACTTGTCGTACAGTGGTTGTAGCTGCCACAGTTTCGTCCGCCGATGATTTGGGGAGGTGAGGTAGGTAGCTGCGCATTGGAGGCGCGAGCTGCGTAAATGCACCACTGTCAATGGGCTGTTTCGTCGGGGAATTGGGAAGGGGCTATGCATTGAAGGCAATAGCTTGGATGCATGAGCGCCATTGAGGGCGCGATTGGGCCATGTCTGACAATGTCTCTAACCATTGATGTGGCCCGTCTCGGGGTCCCCATCCAGGAAGACGGCAGTGACCAGCACAGCTGAGTTTGCTGGTAATGGCTTTTATACTTCGCTGCAAAGTCATTGTTTGACCGCCTCTGGCTCGTTTCCACCCTTCACTTGGTTGTGCGAAAAGAACCCTTCTGGGAAGTCGGTCGATTGGCATGCGCAGCACGTGGCCAAGCCAGCGCAGCCTATGCAGTGTGATCAGTTCATCTATCGAGGGTGAGTTATCTCTCCCGATACCATTCGATGTACTTCAGCATTGCTGACGGTATTGCTCTCCTTGGTTCAAATCCTTTCAAATGCAAACGATTTTAAATAACTCTCCCGCATGGTTTGGCATGCGCTTCACACCTGCAAAGTGTGAAGTGCTGCTACAAGACTGGGTGGGATCAAACCCACACCTCATGCTTGCGGGTGAGCCAATCGACGTGTTAGATAAATTGTATAAGTTGCGGTGGACTGGCTGCAGATGAGGTTACTTCTCGAATCAGGAAGGTCAGGGCAGCTTTTACCAAACTCCGACATCTATGACGCTGACGTGACGTCATTTTGTCTGTCCATGGCAGAGGTTACTCTGCTTTATGGATCAGAGACGTGGTCTCTACGCGCAGAGGACGTACAATGGATGTGAGTGTTTAACCATCGGTGTGTCCGAAGCATTAGTCAGGTCTGATGTGAACATCGGATTGGCAATGCTGAGGTACGCCAGATGGTCTTAGGAAGAGGGAACTCTCCCGCGATAGACGAATTACTCACGCTTCAAAGGTTACATGTACTCCGCATGCCAGAAACCCGTCTGCCTCGCAGAGGTCTTCGCCCAGCCCTGTGCTGGGTAAAAGCGACCGAGACGTGAACAGTGTCAAACCTGGCAACGAAGTGTGAAAACACTAACCAGTAAACTTGTCAGGTTGACAGCTGCTGGCTCCCTGGATGGGGATCCCCAAACTCAACTCACAAGTGGTTAGTGACACTTATAGAAATAGCCCAATCGTGTAGTCAGTGACGCTCGTGCGTCGATTTGTAGCTACTCAATTCCTGACCTAACTGAACGTGCCATCGCCTCCAATTTTGGCCGTATCCCCCGCACTCTTCTACTTTCCGATGATCGAAACTGTAGCAGCTGGGACCAATGTGTCTATGGTACAGGGTTTGTAGGTGACAAATTGAATAGATTGCCTTTCTCCCGCCTGAACCATCGTTTTTTAGGTTCTAATGGAATTTTCCGAGTTGCTGTTTAGTATTGCGTTTTTTAACTGACCCTCCTTTTCCATCTGCCTAGATGGGCTTTACATTGTTCCCCACTGGAGCCAAATCCTGGTTTCGTTGCAAGTTGGCGGATGAGTGCAATCCGCACTTTTGTCTGCCGCACATACCGCGAAATAATCTACTGCTTAAACCGATATGGATGTAACCAGTAGAATAGCAAAATGTGCAAACTGTTTTACTCTTTTCGCAAGTCGTATTCCGTTCTATGGCGTCATCGTTTCGATCAAGGTCAATTGCAGTGCAGTGTGAAGCTCTGAGCGAATCGTCCTCCACCTTACTCCAGCTAATGAGTGAGGACCGATCCGATTACGAAAGATAACCAGTATTGAGATAGTTAGTATCAACCTTTGAAAATGGTTGGTCGCTTTCGAGATGACCATGCGCTCACCCTTGTCTATGAATAAGGTATAATAACCGTTCAACTGTAACACTTCTGTGCGTGTTTGCCGTGCAACCCGAAGAGAGTGCAAGAACTGAGATACTGCTACGTCGTCAGAGCGCAGACAGGCGAGATTGGGAAGCCAGAGTTATGTTCTAACCATGAATCTTCCTATCAGTAGTTTCTATCCATACTGGCTGAATTAGTTGCACTCCGATTGTTCTTATATCCCCGTACTGTTCCTATACGTTACCCTAAACCCCATCACTTGCCACCACATACTCAAAATCCTTGTCTCTCCTTAGTCATCCAAATCCGTTTCGGCCACGAGTATTGCACACATGTCATTCGCGGCAAAATGGTATCAAAAAGACGAGGGACAACGATGTTGTAGATAGCTAATTGATTGCGTCTGTTTGACACAAGAGTGAATACGATTAGCCCCGTTTTACCAGGTTGTTTTCTCTATGGTTGTGCGACAGTTCAGCACTGATGTTTTGTAGTCAATGATGAATGGGCTCATTGTCGAGACTCGTTTCAATAACTGAGGACAGGCCAATGTGCTCCATGTAAGCCGACACAGGCTGTTTCTGAGTGAAGATTTACAACAAAATCGTTGAAGCTGGCATTGTAACCCCTCATTTCATTCGATCAGAAGATTGTACGTTAGATGGATGTTGGATACAGACAGACGATTTGATGATCTCACCTCTCCTATGAGAACACAGCCCCACGCAGTATACACCTATTGAGCTTTCTATACGTTTGGAAACGGATATGGGTATTAAGAAGTGTAATGGTGCGAAAAGTGGCAACTTTTGACCGAAATTTCTACTTTCAACACATGCATTGATTTGAACAAAACTCTCCACTATCAGCAGGGTAACTGGAGATTTTTAGTGATCACTTTCTTGTTCCATTTATTTATAGAAGGGCGCCTGCCTCGTAGCCGAATGGTGTCCATTTAGCGGTGGTTGTGCAATACATAAATTTTTTGGAATTAAAAATCGTTTCTTTCTAGAGTGTGGTTATTGTAGTGGGAGGTAGTCATAAAGGAATGACTGTATCTCCATACCTCTGTCTTTGATACTGTATATCTGAGCACAGTTCACTACTCTTGCAGGTCCTACTGAAAAATCGGTTGAGGGACCATTGTTGTCCAGTTTCCGTCAACCTACTGGAGAACCAGCTCTGTTATCGATCGAAGAAGCAGAGGCAGAAAACCGTGAGATAGAAATCGATCAGGCAGAGCTCAAATTGCTTGAAGATGCCTTTGGTGATTTGGACGGTGGTGCAAGCGAGGCCGAGTGCACGGTACCCACAAAAGCCTGCGCAACATCAACAATTGGAGATGCCCACGTGGAGGAGGAGGATGGGGACAACTTCTTTGAAGGAGGTCACAATAGCGGAACCACGGTTTCCTCTTTGACATCCAACAGTTTGACCAGCAACAGCCAGCGCGGTGTGAAAGAATGTGCACCGTCCGAATCGCAACCGAAAAATGACACTTGTACAGAACACAGCCTAGTTCGAACTGCTCCGGTTCGTTGTTTTAGTGGTGCTATGTGTTTTGGTAGAGTTCACAGCTCACTCTTGACTGTTTGTTATCACCTACTTCGTATACAAAGCGGTTAGCAGTAAGCACTGGAGACTCGTTTTAGGTCCGTATTTCACGCTTCTCGAAAGGTAAAAGTTTTGAAGTTTTGTTGCCCAACTTTAGTGTAGTATTTCCGTTTACGAATCACTCGACGAAAAATGGGCAGGTTCTTTGACAGGATATTTTACTGGCACACATTTTAGCACAGTCTACCATTCTATTACAGCCAGAAGACGTGAAAACGGGCCAAATTGATTCCGAATGTGTGGTGAACTCACGTTCACCACCACCGAACCAGACTCCCGTCGCCACTTCACCCATTCGTCCCCAAAAGCCGTTTTCTAATTTGCCTTGCCTCTCAGGATTGTCTTCTACGTTGGACACAGATTTGAGCACAACGCACGTAAGTCCTCCATGGGTGAGTTGTGTGCGTCCTGGTTAGACTTCTGCTTTCTTTGGTTGACTTACCCTTGTTGGAGCAGTGTAATTCTTGGTAAGACACTTATGGACTGGATTTCCACCTTTATGGTAATAACAGTTAGGCAAATTTGTCCTCCTCTCACCTCAATAATTATCAACCGCACTGTTTTTCTCTCTCGAAACGAAAAGGGTACAAATTCTTGATCAATGTAGGGCTTTTAAAAAAAAAACAACCACCAGATTAGAACACCTCGTACAGGTTCCATTCTCTAGAACAACCGTTTTCAACCATCAACAATCGTTTTATAGGGCTTCACCACCGTACGAAAAAATGAGCGTTTGACCGTATAATTTACTTGAGAGTTTTCTTAGATGCACTTCGTTGTCTTCAGTGTCCACCCTTCATGTGACAACCTAGCGGGACCGTCAAAATCGGTCGTGCTATCCAATTCTGAAACTTGTTTGACAAATTGTAGCGGAACACTCTGTTTACATCATTGAACTGGTTCCCTTGTTTAATCCTTCACCTCAAGGCCTACAGATAGTTGCAGTTTCAAGGTATTCTTAGGTTTTTCGCGCCCGATTGATGATCCAGTTCGGCCAGAATGTGAAAACCCAACTTTAACATGCTGTTTTGAACCACTCTGTGTGGGGATGGCATATAGAGCTTGCCGGGTGGTACCACTGCAGCGGAAATATGCCGGCGGCGATATCCGCCTCTGCATATTCGCTGGGAGGCATAGCTTTCTCTGAACTGAGTCGTTATGCTGATGTGATTATATCGCGCGAAAGTCGGCTGCATTCTGCTTTGGGTAGTGTGACTTGTCACTTGAAGGGCTGGTGGATTCCAATGGAATGCATCCATCCCACGCCCTGATCGTAACGCCCTTTCGGTACATCCCTACCATACCGCCCGAAAGAAGCACGGGGCCTGAAATACTGCCAGCTTGCCCATGTCTAGACAGGAGCAGCCGAGATGCAGAGGCCAGGTTCGAACCACGGACCTTTTGGTCAGTAGGCTCTCGCCTCAGTTGCTGAGCTACCTCGAGCTTAATCGCCTAACGGATATCGGAATCCAGATGTGCGCTAAAAAGGACAGATCCACATGCATGCGCACATGAGCTAAACCAGCGTATTCCAGGGTGTTTTTTATCACTCACCCTGAAACGCTCATCGCGCGCGCATACACGTGGAATTGTCCTTTTCAACGCACAGTCGGGTCCCGATATTCCCTACACGTGACCTATGCCTGTAACTTCCCCGTGTCCTCCAGACATGGTACTCACTGAGTTGGTTCGCTGGAATTCGCTCTTTCAAAGTTGATCGGCTGAGGAGACGATTGAATAAGGCGAATACGCAGCTGATTGTGATGACTCAGTGAAACATCTTTCCTTACTTGATAAATTTCAAGAGGAGCAGCCAGTATAATCTTCATAGTTGCACTGCTACTTTGAATAACACGCGAATTTTCAGGTTACTGGATCCGATTACCGTTTACAACTGTACATCCGCTCACGTCATGATCACGCACCTACACACATCAAGCGCCGTAGTCACCGCAACGATTCAGTGCAAAAGGACTTGCTGGAGAGTGTCTTCAGCGACCAGTTGATAATAACTACAGAAATTGGCCATACAACAAGCCCTGTTGTGAGGATGCACACGCGAATTAGTGCTTACTGCTCAAGCCCATCTCATTGAGGTAGAATAATCACACCTGATTGACTCCTTATGAATTTCCTTGTGTTGTGAATGAGCTTTTACCACGTTTCTCACAGCAAGATCTCTGTTTTTGAGCTCCCCCCTTAGATAAGACTACCGTGATTGTCACTGGATAACAGCTTACACGGGATGATGTGGTATGCTTGAGTTTGAGATAGGTTTGTAGCTAAGGCACCAGGTTCCTGACCGTATTTCGAAACCATTACCGGTATTTCGGTTGCTTCCCTGATCTGGGAAACTTGGCAGTATATCATCCCTCATGCGTCCTTCGTGTTGCATGATCTTTGTTCACCGGAAGGTGCTGAACGATGTATTTTACGGTCGAAGGATGAGTGGCACTACGTCCTAGGTGCCAATTAAGCACACTGCTTGTCAGCCATTTGTGGCCGAATGGTACACTGTTCACCAACAAGTCGGAGGGTGTTGTGTGTTCGGATTCCCCCAGAACTTTGTCAGTGCGCACTAGTGATTATTCCCAACGTAACTGAAGCAGCCACACGGCTTTTCAGCATAGGTTGCCTTCATTTGCTGGATGAAATCCACTCTTGTACTCCGACCCTGAACACGCCCGCGGATTAAAAACCGAATAGTAATGTTTACTAATAAGAACAAGTTTACGATGATTGCATGTTTAGCTGTTCTCGTGGAATGCGGTCTTCACGATCACGCGGTAACCCAGGTGCGAAATACCTTGCTGTAGACAAGATTGGAGATATCGTTTTCTATAGCAGTTGTCTTACAGCACTTTCGGGTTTTGTCTATTTTTCTGGCCAGCTTGCATCCAAGGTACTGCATTCTGGCAGATCTCCTATCCGGATCTGGAACCAGACTGACGAGGTACCCAGAACTGATGATGCAGCACTTCTGTCGAATACGGCGAAAACGTTTGACACTGGTTTCAACGGGCCCTATAATGGACAATCCTCCAATGAATGTGGTGAGAACCAGAGTATGTGTATTTTAACTACGCCTGTCGCCCTTTCTGTACAGAGTACCCCTTTTGTGCAGCAAAAAAGTTGTTTTCGCATGCAAGTGGAAAAACTCGTTCGTCGAAACAGATGCCATATTTTGGTGAGAAATTCAAGTGAATATCTTATTTATGTGTCGCACAGAGGCCGCTTCATGTTTCACTTGGCACGAAACCCGAGATATCGAGTAATATCTATCTGACGTAACACCCTACTTGCAAGGTTGCTGAAAATCCTTCGACAATCCACGACTTGTTTCGCCCTTCCTAGGGTTCATCAGGTGGGCGTAGTCTCTGAGTTCCCATCAACCTTATGTTCCCAGTGAATACCAATTTCTACGCGTGTGTTATGTTGATATCTCGAATGCTGTGTCAGCTGAAAGATGAGGCGGTTTGTATGCAGTACACTTTGCTGAAGAATATCAGAAATGCTGACATCAACCTGTTTGGTAAACAAGTGTAGTTCGACAGCCACATACATTTCGACGTTCAAGTAGAGCATAGGGCTCATAGGACTTGGGGCGAGATGGTCCAAGTGGTTAGAGAGCGAATTTACTGACCGGAAGGTCCGTGGTTCGAACCCGACTTCTACCTCTCGATTTCCCCTGTCTAAGCTTGGGCAACCTGGCAGTATCCCAACCCTCGGGCGGGATGGCAGTTAGGCGCCGAAAGGGTGCCACAGCTGCACGATTTTTTTTATGAGACTTCGGGGACTGCGCCTACCTTATGGGCTCCAAGAAAGGTAAAACTAGTAGTAGACTGTTAACTAGTCTCCAGTCACCTTATAAGTACTGTGTTGTGTCAACTAAAGGCTATGCGTTAAGATTTGGCTGGCGCGTGACATTTTGACATCTTTATGCACAACTCCGAATACGCCAGACCTCCACAAGGCTGAATCTCGATCTAACACGGGAAAGCACCCTTCGACGGTTGTACCGCAGCCCGATTATGAGTCGGATCCATTCTTCCAAACAGAGAAACTACGAAAGATACGTCGATCTTACTGAGTGTTAAAACTTCTCCAAAATACATGTACAGCTGTATGCTCCAGTAACAGCACAGAAATTCCAGCTTCTTCTGGTTCAGCTGTAGTGCCCTTTCGGTGCCTAGCTGTCGTGTCCCCGAAGGAAGCACGAAAACCGAGATACTGCCGATGCCTAGACAGGGTCGATCGAGATGTAGAGGTCGGGTTCACACCAAGGGCCTCCAGTCACTAACCTCGCTCCTTAACCACCGAGCCATCTCGAGCTTGCCTTTTGGGCACGTCATTGGTGAAGGGCTGTAAGTGGATACCGAACTATGATTGGTTACTGGATCCAGAATATTTGCCAATCAGGACTCGCCTTGATGCGGGGCGGGTTTCATCAGCTCGCTGTTGACATCGGTGGGGTGAGACGGCTCAGTGGTTAGAGCGCGAATTTACTGACCAGAAGATCTGGCCTCTGCCTCTCGACTTCCCCTGTCTAGGCTTGGGCAAGCTGGCAGTATCCCAGCTCTCGTGCTTCCTTCCGGTGACATGGCAGTTAGGCATCAAAAGGGTGCTACAGCGTGCGGGTTCACTTCTCAGAGATTGAAACATCCCGTTGTATGTGGTTAGGTGGTCAGCAGGTAACATTCGCTATAATAGCAGTATACACACTGGGACATTGGAAAAATCAACCGCATCACTCATCCATGAACAGTTAGCCTGTTCGGACCCAGTCTTTCAGCTGCAGCATCCTTTCGGTGCCTAGCTGCTATGCCACCAAAAGGAAGCACGAGGGCTGGGATACTGCCAGGTTGCCCAAGCCTAGACAGCCTGGCCTGTACGCCCTCCAATTCTGGTGTTCCTGGAATTCTCCTTAGGTCACACAAAAACTCAGGTTTAACGCGTGCGGATGGAGAACATTCACTTGCAGGTGATGTGGGCATCGATGATCCATGGCGACACTTTTGCTCGAGTGTCAGTGTTATGCGAATACCTATATGGTAGTTATTCCGAACATTCTAACCTCCTACTTCGCTTTTACCGAATCTACCGATTTTTCCCTTGCGTCATTGATTTCCCTAATTTATGTTCATCTGTTCAGTTACTAATGATGTGACAGGAATCGCAAAAGACGTAGTCGGGAACACAATTCGCCTGGAAGATGAGTTCGAAAGATTCTGGGACGTGTTTCTGTATGGTGCCCAGTAATGTTCTCCTCAGGCTTAGCTGTTGATTGGCTAGTAGACAGATCTGTTAGTGGGAAGCATCGGGAAGCGATTTCTTGATAGAGAAGCATTTCGGTCCGCAGTCGGCTTACGTAACTTTTCAGCGAGTTGAACAATAAGCTCTTTAATGGTCTCGGTACCGAACGGGCATTTTTCATGCTGTTTCATCAGGCTCGACCAAGCATCGATGTTTGGATGAACACATCTGTAGGGTCCCCCTTGAACATGGAGGCTTTCCACAATTTCTCATATCAAGACATCAAAAAGACTGTCGGTCGTTCAGTTGTGGCGCCGTTTCGGTTCATGGCTGCCATGCAACTTGAAGAAAGCAGGAGAACCGCCGGTTTGTCTAAGTCTAGTCAGAAGTACTGGCAAACTCAAGATCAGCTTGGTACACGGACTATCCGTCCAATAGTTTCGCACTGGACTGTCTCATGCCGGTGCTGGTGTTTGTCGTCAGGTATTTCAAGATAACGCGATAGATACTCTGAAGCGTCTTTCTACGGATGACTGGATATGAAGAAGGGAGTGCCCAAGTTGTGGTCTGTTAGCCTACCACGTAGTCATGTTCACTCTTCCGTCTTTAAGACGCTTAGGTGTGTCTTAAAGTTTCTCTGAAGACATCCTACAGGAAAATACTGGGGCGACTTGTCCTACAGGGCCGCTTTCCGATCGGAGTTTTTCGACCGAGTTCATTGGTATTGGAGTAAACTATAATAAGCAGGCTTTCCTGATAGACAGCGGGTAAATATGTGCCATTGACAAAGACTCTTGAGGAGAAAAACTAAAAAACATTGCACAGTTAAATGTGAATGCTAAGAATCGAAAAACGGTTCCGACGACCATGTGCTTAATAAGGAACAACGGTCCGGTTTGACAGCATTTCACTCAATGTATTTGAAACAGGCAACTAGGACAGGTTCCACTAGTCTGTCTCCTGGCCATATGCTGAAGCCTGCCTGGCATTGCGGTGTCTCACAGTAACACCCCCAGCGAGAAGACTTCGCATAACTAGTTTTCTTCTCGTCCGAATACCGTATATATAGTTTAGAAAACCATCATTATTTCTGTGAAGTACATGATGACATTTTTGAATACTAAGTGACAACTCCTCCTAAATGCCTTGAAAGCCTTGCCCGGTTTCCATTTCCAGAACACTAATTGAGTAAATCGTTTAGCTGAGAAGAGTCCCATCAAACCCAAACACGAGATTATTCAAAACATTTGCCACATTGTCGCTCACTTACTGGCGCTGTTCGTGCGAATTTCCAGCCTTCTGCATTGTAGCCGTCTACTCGTTTGGAGAGAAAGAAAAGACTTGTCTCTCCAGGCTTTTAATGCTCTCCAGTGACTCAAGATAGACTTGGGTGGGCCAATTGTGTACCGACAGAGTGTGAAGCCCAGTACTGTCAAATCGAAAGACTCTCGGGCCTAGTCTGTTAACCGTCCTTTAGACATCTGTTTCTACTTGAAACCAACAGTTAAGTCACCGCTTCGGCCTTAATAAACGGCGACTCTTGTTTTGGTTCCGTTCGCGACCCATTTAATAATACAGGTTCCCAGGACTTGGTTCGGAATCTGACGATACATCATTCAACGTGCCCGTGGAATTCATGTTCAATAAAGTTAGTATAGTCCTACGTCAGTATTGCAGCGTTATTCATGCCATTTTCAAGGGCCAGTTTATCCTCAGGTTGATCATTGGAAAGTTGCCCTTACGTACACGAAATCCAGTTGCCTCCCGTCACTTTGTGAAGTCAGGTTTAGATTTTTTTTAGCTGTTTACAAAGATTACCCGTGGTGGTCAAAATGTAGAGTGTGTTATTCAGTCAACAATCCATCACACAGAACGCCGAAGCTCTCCAGTTTAATCCATATCGAAATCTCTATTCCCACCCTAAATCTCGTGCTCCGTAGTATTGAGTAGATGATCTTCTAGTGAGTTCTGAAATGCCACCAAGCTTTGCCCCAGCATGTTCATTCTGGGCATTGGTCTGACCGTTTTCCGGCGTATTAGCTAGGTGCTTGGTCACTCTGCATAAGTCAGACCGTATGAAGCACTCAGGCATAAGGCTTTACTAATCTACCCGAGTAGTGCACGGGAATCATGTTTGAATCCAACAGCTTGCCTTGAATTATTGACTGTGTGTGTGTTTGTGTGCTGTTGAGGTACTCTTCACGATTGGCGATTACCCAGGATCGTCAGTTGGAAAGCCGCGAAATCTGACGAACCTCGGGAGTGATATGAATCGAAAGCTCGCCCGCCACCCAACCCTGCGCTCAGTAATCTTTTGTTCTCGGTCATTGGGGGATTTTATTTCATGGATGTGAAAATAAACCTTTTGTAGTTTAGCTGGATGCATTTTAGTCCAATACTATTAGTGATTTTTATGATAATTTTTCATGATAATGGTTTTTGTGATGTAGCTTCCACTAGAGTGCTATTTTCCATTAGTTTTCTACTTATGCTGTTGGCTGTTCGCACATTTTCATGCTCGGCCGGATCGCTATGATTGTCGGACTGTTTTAGAATAAAATAAACCGCCTTTGCCAACTGAACAACTTGAACCGTTGTAATCCTACTTGTTGGACCGTTCGGTTGATTGGCTCCTAGAAGTTAACTGCATTCTGTCAGCTATTGATTCAATTCACTGGTGCTACGTGACACCCTGGTCGACTGTTCCGTCCGGCTTATGTGTGATCACAAGCAAACTTCACGGTACCTTCGTTCTTCAATCACGTATAGGCGAAATTAAGTAGAACATAAAGTTGACGGAAACTCGGGGACTGCGCCTACCTGATGAGCCCGAAACAGAAGGGCGAAACCGGTCGTGGGCTGTCGAAGAATTTTCAGCAACCTTATGAGTAGTGCGTTACGAAATTAATTCTATTTGGACGAAGGCAGGCCCCGTTGTCCCCAGAAGCATTGTTTCTATTCCCGCCACTAGGACGGGCTGGATATCCTGATTTGGTCGTCTCAGTTCACTTTCTGCGTCAACTTTGACCCGAGGCTATTTATATTCCAAAATAGCCTTGAATGGCACTTCGTTATGAGCAGCATTCACCGTTCGCTCCAACAGATTCGACTGATTAAATTGATGCTCTTTTCACATGAGACTGCGTGTAGCCCATCGTAATTGGCTATTGCACTGGCGGTTCCTGTGTATTAACTGTTGGTCTGCGTTTTACTTCGATCTATACGCATTCTGACTAGCTAATCCATCCGCGAGTGTGAAATCCCTGAAGTACTTGGATGCAGAGTGATGTATGGAGTGTTGCTCGCTAGCGCAAGGTTTCCCTGTTTTTCTCCCATAGCCATCGACCTTTGACTCTTACACATGTATTGTACTCAGTTTGGTGGTTTTCAATTCATAGGCCTAAGAAACCTTGTGAGTTTCAGTGAGGCTAGAACAGAATAACATAGCCGGCGCACTTGATTATTCCATCGGGAACTGCCGCCTTAGTACGTTCGTTTCCTTCTCTTCCTTTATCCAGCCGATTCGTTGATCCGGACATCAAATGATGCCAAACAGACTGGAGTGAGTCGATGGTATTTGTCGCTCTTTTAGATTTCTCGCTGTTGTTTTTTGGTGGCGTACAGCCAAGGAATATTTTCTGTTCAATCGTTGGATGGGGACCATCACCATGTGGGGCACCCTACTTCCGTTCTTGATTAGACCATGGTGTGAGCGTTGTGGTTGACGTGCCTGCTGTTTGCACATATGCTGAAGGTATTTGAGTGAATAGCAAGGGATTAATACGTTCCGTTATTTCTGTTAGAGGTTGCATAAGAATTCCTTTTCCACTACGGCGAACAGGCTGTGCTATTCTGGGAATTGTATCTCCTGTGGGTACCCTCTCTCTTATGATGCGAAAGATTTTGGGACCAGGTCTTCGTGCTCCCTTGGAAGTATGCTCTCTTTGAGACCCCCTACAGCCCTTGTCGAGAGCTTTCTATTCACTCAGTTGTTTTCCGTCTGCTGTTGTCCATTAGGTAGTGTTTTTTTGTAGGTGCTTTTTTCGTGATCCTTATTCAACGAGAATAAAGACTTGTGTGTGATCCCTCCAACTGTTCTATAAGTCTAATGGTCCAACCAATACTGTCCTTTTAGCGTGTACCGTTTACAAGAAGTTTAGGGTATATGGACCAATTTTGCGCCGACCTCGTTACCGAGTACAATTCGTGCTATTCGAGCTTGCATCGCGTGGCTAAATAGTGAACTCTGGGCGATTATTGGAAGTTGTCTATGGTCTTCCAAAAGGTGATATGCGTGGATTTATTTCCTGCGTCTTCTTTCATGAAAAATAAGATGTGCAAAATTGAGTCGAACAAGGTATTTTGGAATGTTGGTTGGATCAATTTAACAGTACTCTGCCCTTCTGGACGTAAATTTCATCGACCTCAACGATTGCACCCTATAACAGCTTCATTTTACTAGAATCTTCAGTCGTGTTTTTGTGTCGTTTGCTACCATTATTTTGAAAGATGCTGCTGATGCTTTTCTGTGAACTATCGTTTCCTTTCACTTAGGGTGTCAGAATGTCCGGCACAATATCATCTATTAGTTCGCAACTGCCCAATAATTCGAGATCAGAGGATGAACAAATAACTCCGGAGGTTAAAAAACTCACTGACAAACCTCTAGACTCTTGGGAGCGACTGGATCAAACGTCAGTACTCGTCAGTCGCCTCCACCTGTCCGATGTGGATGGTCTTTTGGATATCGTTCACAAATCGAATGGCCCAACAGAACCAAGTGACGATAAGGAGAACCGTCCTTTGGACGGCTCTCGCCGCATTGGCCGAAGACTAACCACTCTACAGCGTATTTTGCGCCCCAGTCCAGGTTTTAGCCCCACCACTATGGCGAGACCGTCGGACGTTAGACAGACCCTACCCGCTGCAACCGCAAAGTGTCATCCGTCTCATCAAGAGGTATGTTTACCATTCCACGAAAGGGTAATTGCCAAACTTGTACTCTTTATTCGTAGGCTACGTCGCCGGTGGGATGTCCACCCAAGCATGTGTGCTCCAGCACGGAACATCAGAAGCGATAAACTCTCTCAATCAGTACTAGCACGGTACATAATTGGTACCACAGTGGTCCTCCTATCAGGTCCTTGCGAAAGCTCTCGTGAAACTGCGGCTTTTAGTAGTGAGCGTTTGTCAAATTAGTTACCATTCAGTTCCAACGGAGGCAATAACCTGGTCGTCAGTTTGTTGCTCTTTGCTCCGAGAAACTTTTTCCTACTTTGTTAGCAATGCTGTTGTCTAGTTTCTTGCCCAGTCTTCTCAATACGACCCAACGGGGGTATGATATTTCATCTCGTCCGAATTTTTGTCACGCTTACCTGTGAATTGATGTCTAATAATATTGCGTTTGTGATGTCACAAATCGGAGGCGAACATTTGCGGTCCCGATTAAATTCATTGGTGTAACTCTCAACGGTTGTCAACTTTCCCTGTGGATACGCTAAAATCGTTCAGCTGTAGCATCCTTTCGTTGCCTAACTGCCGTGCCACCCGAAGGAAGCACCAGGGCTGGGATACTGCCAGGTTGCCCAAGCCTAGACAGGGGAAGTCGAGAGGCAGAGGTTGGGTTCGAACCACGGACCTTTCGGTCAGTAAATTCGCGCTCTAACCACTGAGCTATCTCGCATCCCGGATACGCTAAGGATACTTCGCATCAGTGCGTTGGGCTGATGAATGTATAGTTTTGAAAAAGGGTTTGCGGAGCGAAGAAATAAGTCGCGTAAATTCATGTAAAACTGCCAAAGCAGCGGTCTTCTTGGTTGAACTCGAGTAAAGCATGGTCATTCGCCTGATGCGTCGATGCCAGATGGCGTCAGCGGAATGCTTTTTTGTATGAAGTTTTCGTTGCCGCAGCATCGATAGGAACCCTACTCGCAAAACCTAGGTTAGCAAGAACAATCTTTAGGAGTACAATTAAACGAACAGAGCGTCCATATGCTATTTCTTGTATGGACTTCACTGACGTGGAGGAAAACCGCATAAAACCCGGTTATGCAACTACGAAGCTTTCACAACAATCAACTCGATAGTGACCGGTTTCCTTTCCTGCTTGAGCCACCGACAACAACGGTTAGGACTGAAAATTCGCCTTCATTTTGGCGACGCAGATAGTTATGCGTTCTTCTTGACTTGTCTCATTACATGGCACACCTACACGCAACATTCCATCCTAAGTATCAGATTACCGTAATATCTTAAGTAGCCACCATAGAAAGTTGGTGTTAACATCGTTCGCTGATTTTGACAACTTTGTGGCATCATCAGTGCCTAGTTGGCTAGCGGGTTGCCTTTATGTCGGTACGCAGGGTGACGCACCGTCATCCCGGTTGGTGACTATTCGTTTGCAACAAGACTGCCAAGGTTAGAGAACAATTCAGCCACCAGTTACTGTATCTGAGCTACTGACCAAGATAAGTCGTCAACCTTTCCTCGAGAAGTTTCAGGAGAATTGTCGGGTGGTGGATGGAATTCTTGGACAGTGGTAGTTCTGGATAAAGATTTTATACTACGCTGAGTGTGAGCGGAACTGAGACGTCTTCAGGTGTTCGACAATCGTTGTCTCAGAACCATAGCTCGTGTGGGTTGGTGTCGGCGAATCCGTAACGAGGCGGTTAGAAAGCGAGTTTTGGGTTGTGCAACGCGTACTTCCATTGAAGAATGTGTCCAGCACCAGAAGCTGCGTTGGTTGGGACATGTGTTGCGCGTGCCTAACCATCGTTTGTCGAAGAGAGTGCTGTTTTCCATGCCCAATTCAGAGTGGCGGAAGCAGAGAGGTGACCAAACCTTGACCTGGCAGAGGGGTATGAAGGAGATTACGAAACGTTTGGGTGCTGTCGGTGCTACTTGCCTTCCAGGATGGGGACCGCGTGATCCCCACTGCGCCTGATTGGAGACGTTGCAAGATATGGCTGCCAACCGATGTCAGTGGCGATCTTGTTGTCAGTTTCTATCCAGATTACCTGAATGAGTGTCTGGAGGTGTAGGCACCTCGGAATGATTGTAGTAAGGCAGCAGTAGGTCCCCTCTCCGTCCATCTTTATTCTTTTCTTCACAATAAGGCTTTCAAATAAACCATGGTTGTACGGCAGCGAAGCATCGGTGTTGAACACTGATGTCATGCTGTCGATGATGATGAGTGTGAACTTCAGCGCTTAATTCCGAGTTCACGATAACCGAATTGATCGATCTCTTGATTTCCATGTCCTTCCATTTTCACAGCCTGGTAATACTGAGGCCTATAAACCCCAGCCTCCTTCGACCGCCGACCCCTTGGCAACATCCCCGTCATTGGTGAGGAATAAACAATATGGCGCGGTAACCAAGACCGACACACTAACTGCAACGCCAGCGTTGAGTGAGCTACAATCTGGTCAGCTCTCTACTGGTCAAGCAACGACGAGCGTTGTATCTAAGGCCGACTCGCTAGATTCTTCATCGCACAGGAAACATAGTGGGACTCAACCGGTACTCTTGTCCAACCTGAACTGCCTTGTATTTTGTGGAGCCGTATGCGGCCAGATACAGTAAGTCTGCCGTTTTCGTCACTTGTACTTCCAAAAGGACACCGAATTTGGATGAGTTTTGACTCAACACCATCAGTGTTTTCTTTAAAACTCTTCCGACTTACCATTCTGAGGACGCAAACCTTAGCCCGCTTCGAGTGGTTCATTTCTAATGGGTTGTTTTTGGGTTTTCTCGCTCCCCCAGACAGCGGAAGTCTAGTTCTGGAGGGACCGTACAAAAATGCATGAATATATAAGTGTTTGTTTAGGTCAGGCTGGCGCAGAAATTGGCAGTGCAGGCTGAGAACTTTATTGTCTTGAACATGGAGTCTAGCCTGTTAGTTTAATGCCTGGTGATAAAACTGCTAGCGCTGGTCCTCATTCATTCACCACTTTTCTCAATGAAACTTTCGCTGGAAGGCACGTTGCTCTAGCCCTTTTCAATGCTTAGTTATTTCACCTCTGTGGTCGAAAACGTGTGACACGAAATCGTGTCCTAGGATTGTCCTGTGAAGCGTCTGGATAATCACTGAATCAGGTTCGCTCTTGAAAGGTCATTTGATAATCGATTGAAGGACGACTTATCACTGTCCAAACCAAACATATTACTCGCAATGCTGTTGAAAACTGGTCGACAGCTCTCCGTAAAACACGTTGGCTTTGGTTGTGCGATGTGTTGTGATGCTTCTAAGTACAAACCATCCCCGATATAACGTATCATGTAGCGAGTAAGTCATTTCAGTCCCATTTCGGGCGTTACTGTGAATCATAGATGGAGCGACCTGGGTTGACAGACTTTCATAGTATTCTGACAGCGAATCCTCCGCTTAGTTCGCACGCAGCGGTTGGCGCGGATGGGAGCCTAGAAAAATTGGAGCAGAAAAAATCCTGACGAAGTCGGCTGCTTATGCCGTTGCACAGCCTTGGATGTTGTACCTCTGGGACCGTTTGAACCTAATATGGGTAATCGTTTCGATACAATACATCTGTTTTAGCTGGAACGATAATTTTGGCTAAAGTTTATCGAGGTATGGTTGCTAAGTGGACGCGAACCTGTATGCTTAATATGAGGCTTCCGTGGCTTTATTTAAAAGGAGGCCCGGTAGCTCAGTTGGTTAGAGCGTCGTGCTAATAACGCGAATGTCGTGGGTTCGATCCCCATCCGGGCCATCTTACTTTTTGACATTACTGCCGGATCTAGCATGATTCATGATGATTCACATTATGGTCACTACGGTTTTTCCCGCCTAAACCTGTTACCTTATGGTGGTGGGGCTTCAGTGCTTCAATGATGCTGCGGGCGACACCGACTGTAACTCAGATACACAGGGATCAACCATACCAGGAAGGCCAACGGTGAGCAGCCCGACGAAGAAGAGCGAGTCCCCGTACTGCGAGAAATAGCATTACGAGGAGGCCTGGAGGTGCGGTCTGTCCTCTGCGATAGGGGGTGTGAAGGCAGTAGGGCGTTTCCCTCGGGCAACCAGCATCTCCATATTTATGGAAGAAGCGATGCTGTCTTCTCCCGAGGAAGGACGGTTTAGAAAAGTCAGCCCTAAAAACCGCACACTCCGATGGTCTACCGGTTGACCGTGACCGCCGGTGCATTATCCAATACGGTCGAAGTACTTCTAAAACCAAACAGTCTGGTGCTGTTCAAAAGATGCCCGCTGTGTGCAGCCGCATTAGGAGTGAGACAGTGATGCCTTACTCCTTGAGTCCTCGGGTCAGGCCGGCCCCCTGCAGCCAAGTGGGTAAGACCATTGAGTAAATTGCTCTAAGAAGAGTCTCCCAAGAAAACCCTAACAATCGCTTCTTCCCGATTTAGACTTTTGAGTCAGGAGCTAGAGGTAGGGTCCCCGAACAAAACCATAAAACCTCCTACTGCCTTGTGGATCAGCCTTTCGAGTCAAAGGCTCAAAGTGGGGTACCTCAACCAAACCCATTTCTCCTACTTGGGCAACCGCGGAGCATCACTCACCCTTGCACCAGTTCGGTCAACGGCCCTTCCCCACATCCCCTCCCTACCCATCGAATGCGACCAACCCATCTGCCATTCCCCTAGCCATTGTTCGGTTTCTAAACCATCGCCCAAAAAATAATCCAAAATAACCGCTTACTAGCCTCAAAAGATTTGATCCATGTTGCATCCTTCAATGTCCATACTCTAGGTCAACTTGTGTAACTCATTGCTAAGACCTTGCTCTCGCTATCTGTCGATGTATGTTGTGTCTCCGAAACACGCATACAAGACCCCACTTCGATCGTGCACCTCAAGCCGCTTACGATGAGCTCAGATGTTCCACATTTCACTGCATGGGTATCTGGTGACCCTGACACAATGGTTCGTGGTATCTACGGTGTGGGAGTCGCGTTCAACCCCAAAGCTGAAAGCGCCTTACTGGACTCGATCCAATTAAACAGTCGTCCTTACGTTGTGCCGTTGTCTGGCTCAATTAAGATTAGTGCAGGTTAATGCGGTAAACGGTGTTTACCTGTCGTATCAGCATACCCCCCGATAGGCTGTAATTCTGACACTGAGGACGGTTTTTTCGAGATCTGTCACGACTGCTTCGGTTAGCAAGAAGGACGGATATACTAATCCTGGCAGGCGATATGAACGCCCGGAAAAGGCCTAATGAAGTGGTAGATTTTGAGTCCATACTCAGCCTAGGGATAATGGGGAGTGACTTCCTTAGTTGTGTGCAGATCATCGTCTGTCCCTGGCCAGTACGAACTTCCAATACAATCACTCACCTCGAGTTACTTGGAGATCACCAAACACCGAAGGCTTTCACTGCAGGCAACAGCCGTATTTCAGTAGCTCGATCAAACTGTCTCCTTCTACACAACCGCTGGAAGAACCCAGCGTGTCTGAATGGAAAGTCGACGCCAACCCACCATCAGCAGCCGATATCCATCATGAAATATCAATCTTGAAGCGCGATAAAGCACCTGGCCCACACTCTTCAAAGAAGCTGGCGATGTTCTGATAAACAGTTTCGCAACCATACTGTAGAAGATTTGGAAAACAGTGCACCAGCCGAATTGAGGTCCTCAACCGTCATCCCAGTTTTTCAAAGACGGCACAAGAACGTCATGCGAAGACCATCGTGGTCGCAGCCTGGTATCCGTCGCATCTAAGGTGCTCTCTGGCACTATTTTGCATAGGTTGATCGACTATCGCGAGGGATATATTCGTAAAAATCAAGCTAGGTTTCACGCTGGCCGAGGACGCATCGACCGTATCTTTACCCTGAGACAACTTCTTGAACAGCGCCATTTCTTCAGACGTCCCACGGCTTGGTTTAACCCTAATGAGCCTCTCGACTCTAAAGCTGCTGTACATATCCAGGTTTAGTTCTGCACTGATATTCACTCGTCGGATTTCTTCTCAACTAGACTTTACTAATCTCCATGTCCTATCTTTCCTCCTCAGTCATCAGCACTTGCTCATAAAGCACCAGTTACCGAAACCGGTCACACTTCGTTTGCTTGTCTCTCCCGGTGGAGATGTGTTCAAGGTAAGTCCATCTGTTTTTCATCGTTTCATGGCCCTTAATGTTCCTACGGCATGCACTTTTTTTGGATACAATGATTACGCCTTAGACCGGTGGTAGACTGACTTATTGGAACTCTGATCTTCAGATTAATTCATTTTCTGTTTCGTTGTACACGGACATTTTCCAGCCCGGTTGTGACTTCATCCTTAGCCTGGCCGTTCGGACGAACGGTTGGATCGAGATATCTGGATTTTCAAACATTCCCTTATGTCACCCTGTTTAGTGTAGAAGGTTCGTCGGGGTTAAGGGCTGATGGAACAAAGACTTGGTTTTCTGAAGCATTTGTTCCAAGGTCGACAGAAGAGGTGCACTGGCAGATTCGATTGAAGACCTGCCGTGGACTGTGGTGATCTGCTGCGATGACAACTATGTCATTCGTGATTTTCAAGGTTGCAGATTCTCTCTCCGCCATACACACGGAACGTTCTGTCGTTGACCGGTAGCAAGACCTAAACAGCATGCGTAATAGAGGAAAATGTTGGTAGCTCAGGTAGCGTACATAGTTGTTGGTTTGTTCGCTGAGCTGGGCAATTTGATTGCAAACGTTTCATCACCAGTCGAGGTGACGTCATCAGTGCGTTATTGGGGAGCGTAGTGGTGCGTAGCGATGGGTTGGTGGTTGTGCCAACCACGTTTGCAATCAAATTGTTCAACTCAGTGAACTAGCCAACGAACAGCATGGGTAATTTCGTCCGATTTTGATATATTCCGGTTCACAGGGTGGAATTTATTGAAGGCTTAGTCATTGCAGCCTTCTGGGTGAAAATCTGCCTGGTTTGGTCTGCTGCGTTAGTGTCTTTCGTTAACAATCCAAATCCAATAAGCTTATGGCAATGATGAAAGTCTATCGTCCTTTGATCGCAGTAATTAGAAATACAGTAGCAACGACGCTTTGTAGCCATTCATTCCACTTACCTAGCTGCACATGGCTGGTTTTCATTCATGAGTAGTTTTCACTTATTGTACCACCTGGTTTTGGGTATCCGAATCCGTGATGTTGTGAATAGTTCCTATAAATATTCTACACGTCCCCGAAATCCCCATAGATGTGCTTCCAGAACGCTAAAATAGTTTTGCGTGTTCTCCATCTCACGACACGTTCCCTTGTGTGTTGGTCCTTCTATTTAGCTTACCGACGAACGAGGTTACCTTCTCACTGGACCCCACAGCGTGTGCATACCGCCCGGTCTTGAATATCCTGTCCACGTGGCCTATGTAGCTCGTCAACTTTTGGCCTGGGATACTGGACAGCTGCGCTTGTCGATTGAGGATGACTCTACAAAGTCCACATGGAAGGTTTGTTATGTTTCATCACAATGTGTGCCATTTTTCCGGTTTATCAGGGTGTACGACCAGATCCATTTCACGGTATTATCTATCTATGCTCGAGATGGCTCAATGGTTAAAGTGCAAATTTACTGACCGGAAGGTCAATGTTTCGAACCCAACGTCCGCATCTCGACTGCTCCTGTCTAGGCTTGGGCGATCTGGCAATATGTCAGCCCTCGTGCTTCCTTCGGGTGGTATGGCAGCTAGGCAAGAAAGGATGTTACAGCTGAACAATGCTCACACACGTTGTTCGGTAGCTGGTTCACATAAAGCGATGCTCCCCGAGTTCCTAATCAAACTCAGCTCCAGATACAAAGTATGGTCGCCTGAGGCAGCTTGTCGCCAGGTTGCCTAAACCCACTCAATAGTAATTGAGGAGTTAGGGCCGTATTTGAACAGCACGTTCGAATTAATATCCAGGGGAGATTTTTGCAGAGGTCAAACAGTATGATTCGAAAACCCTACAAGCCTGCGTTTCAAACGTCCCTCGGCCATTAAAATTCTGGTTCGACGTTATGAAACCTTTTGTGCGACCCTTAATAGCTGGAGTAAGTGACCCATTCATCGAAACTCTAAGGACGGACTTCCTTGCAAAACCTACTGTACGGTGACTTCCTCCTGGAGAAGAATGAGTTGGCCCCAAGAATATCGCTGCACTCATGAAGCACGACCGGCAGCAAGGCCCTTGCCGGTCTGCTTTTGTTTGTATCATTTCATCTGCTCCTTGGAAGACAAGTGTATCGGTCGAGAAACTGGACAGCTTTCCCGATGAATATCTGAAGATATTCAGGCGAGTTTTCTCAGGACAAGTATGCTGTTAAGAGTTCGATTTTAGCCTGAATACTAGAACAGAAGCGACCAGATCTGGAGGCATGCGCATACGTATTTGCATGCCTCAGCTCTGTATTCAGACATTTTCATGTGATCACCCACGTGATTCTCGAACCCCGTGTCATTTTCGGCGAACACTTTAACCCTTTGCTGTTGATTTTTAGCTTTTCTATAGATTGATTTCCTCTGTCCCTTATGGGCAAAATGGCTCAGTGGTTAGAGCGCGAATTTACTGACCGGAGGGTCTGTGGTTCGAACCCGACCTCTGCCTCTCGACTTCCCCGTCTAGACTTGGGCACCCTGGCAGTATCCCAGCCTTCGTGCTTCCTTCGGGTGGCATGGCAGAAATCATTATTTGACCCCCCTTGCTCGTTTCCATCCTTCACGTGATTGCGTGAAAAGTGCTTTTCGAAGAAGTCGACCAACTGACCTACAGAATAGGTGGTCATGCCAGCGCAGCTTATGGAGTGTGATCAATTCATCCATCGTGGGGGAGTTATTTGTTCCGAAAACCATCCGACGCATCGTGGGGGAGTTATTTCTTCCGAAAACCATCTGACCTACTCCCCATTACTAATCCGGTGTTCCCACCAGACTCGGATAATGCTCCGAAGACATTGATGGCCAGACACTGAAAGTTTTTATTGTCCTCAACGCGCAGCGGCCAAGCGTATGGGAGAGTTTGGGAAAGCAATATCAGAACGCTTGCCTTCGTTCCTACTGTATTGTTCTCAATGAGACCATTGAAATTCTCCACATAATTCTTCCTCTCGTCTTGTTTCGGTCGAGCATCAAGGGTGGGTACAACATGGGGAATCATCTCGATGGTGATAGAAAAGGGTCTTCATCAAATCTCCTGCTGCTTGAACTTTCAGTTTTCTCTCCCAGACCTGACCACCAGAGCCGATCTATTTGCCCAGTTCCATCCGAGTATGTTTTTCTATGCTATTTGATTGTTTTTGAGGCTTCATCGGGAAAATAGTTGAGAGGTAGTGTTCCCACTGTGTTTCGCTCCTAGGTGCGGCTGATTGGCTATTCGAGCAGTTCCCAGTTGGAGTGTTGTTGCTGTACCCGTTTGAATTCCGAAATCTATTGGACCACGGCAACTCCACTGTCAAATCGAAAAACCCACAGGAAGTCTTCCAGCTCCGAGTCGAAGATAAATCCTCCAACTTTCTTATCTCCGACGCCGATGGCAACGAAAGGCACGTCAGTCGCCTGCGTTGTTCTCACGAATTTCGGTTTGCGAGCGGCATGGGTTCTGTGTAATGTCGAACCTCGTGAAACATGCAGACAGGTATCGAATGACAAAGCTGTGGAAATAGCGACAGGTGCTCTGGTTGAACCCAGTCGCATGGTCATTGGCCCCAGACAGTCGCAGGTGGGTTTGTTTAATATAAGTTTACTTTTGGACAGTTTCTGGATTAGTTGCCTTTTTTATACACGCCCTCTTGTGTTTGGACACTTAGTCTTATTGTGATCCCCTCAATTTTTTTGCCACCCAGCACCAACGGGACCTTCCTGTTTAACTGCAGTCCTTTGTAGTCGAAGATGCCCCCCCCGATTGTCTTCCACTTTGTTTTAATTATTTGTAGTGTCTGCCCAACAGACTGAATGTTAGTTTGATGCATTCATCTTGCTTTTGATACCTTCATTTTCAGAATATTTTGATCACAATGCAACCGGGTGTGGAGTCGGCCCGTGTGACCTTCTTCTACGGCGATGAAGTGCTTCGCCACCAAGTTCGACAACAGTGAGTAGCATCTCTAATTGTTGGTTTCTTTACAAACTGCATTACGTTGATCTTAACTCGTTTACGCTTCTATTTCTTACAGCTACATCAGACCGCTAAAGTCTGTCGCACGACGACGAATCGGAAGGCACGTTAAAGTGATCGATCTAATGGAGGATTTTACAAACGAGATTCCGTTTCAAATAAGTATGTTGGGTTGTCTCTTTTCTCTTCAAGGCTACGTGTTTCTTTTTTGCACTTTATCTCCGTAATAGGTTGAATTTGGTGTTCCTTATGTGTACGCTTAGTTACGCACTCCAATCTTCAGTTTATCCCCGCTATCTAACTATTTACTATGGTTTGAGAACCTTGGGGTTCACATTAACTCGATGTGTAAAACCGTTCAGTTGTTACTATGCTGTGGGAATAGCAAAAGCCAGCAAAACCAAGGTTCACACAAGCTGTAGATAGCTCAGTGTTAAGGCGCAAGCCTGCTAATCGCAAGGTCCAAATCTAGGCATCTGGACTTCCCCTGTCTAGGCAACCTGGCAGTATATCAGTCCTCATGTTTCCCTCGTGTGGCATAGTAGCTAGGTACCGGAGAGGTGGACGATTGGTTCCAACAAACTTGGTATACACCTTTTTCTATTTTTTTAAAATGTTGATCGTTCCTATTTGTAGCTGAAATGCCCCCTCGAGTGCGTCATCCAGTCAGACCGGAGGACTGGTACCAAGCACTGTCCAAACAGCTGCATCTGCGTGAACACTTTGTTCTCAACGTCTATTCCAACGGGTCATCATCAAACGGGACTGAGAACCCAGATCAGACAGAGTCACTGACCGAACAGAAACCAACATCAGCTGATTCATCCCCAACTTTAACCAGCATTGTGGTCAGAGAAGACGCATTCGGCGTTGGAAAATCTAGACAGTTGTCTTCGCCAGTCCCAAAATTTGCAAATTATAAACCCCGGGGTTGTTCAAAAACTCTTTTTCGCTCGACTCCTTCAAAGGCGACTCCACTGTGCCTGGAACCGGAAGACATACTCGTCCTCCCTAGTTGTCATGCGGGTGGTCGAAGTCAAGGTTAGTTTGTTCTGCGCACGTTTAGTTACGTGAAATGCGGCTCACATGATGACTCGTTCGGTTCGAGTATGCCACCATCCATTCGATAATGGTGTCAAAGTAATGATGCGAACCTTCAGGTGGACTCCATACTTCAGTTGAATCTCGACTGCGTTTCATCCTTTCTGTAGGGTTTCATCTATTTGCCCCTTTCTACCTGTATATTGTCGTACCTTCCCGCATCCTTCAATCTTCAAGCACGTGGCAGTGATGTACTCTTTCAAAATATTGGTACACTGCGATCATTCTGGGGTGCCTAGATCTTCGGACACTCATTCAGACGAGATGGATAGAAACTAACAACAAGAAAGCAATTGATATCGATCAACAGCCATGTCTTGCAACGTCTTTAACTGTTCCCTTTGTCGTGTGATCAAAGCCAGTTCATCCGATCCTTTCTCAATCGCTTTATAGCTCCACAAGATACTACGACCGTCTTAGTTTCTACCAGTGGTATCCTGTTTTCAGTAGTCTTCCGGAGCGACTTACCACTGTTTTTCTGACTGAGCTCCCAAACGGTATTTAGGGCACATTTTTGAGGCGTATGCCGCAGTGATAGCGTGTCTGGCTACGTGGGACTTACCGATGGCCGTCAGCTCTAGCATCATCTCAGCGCCAAATTTGAGTTTTTTTCCGGCAGTTTCTGATAACAGTGTTACAGGTCTGCGATACACGTTTGCTTGCCACCGTTGTGTAATTTGGTTGCCTGTAGCGACTCACTTTGAAGCTTGTAAGTCCTCACAGTAAAACTGTTACTATGTGTGAATATCGTAAACGTCTCTTGGTAATGTTTTCGAATATTTGTAGCTTGAGCGCATTCATTGGTAATTGATCAGGTTGCTGTTGATCTGTTCTCCGAGCTTGACAACTGATTTGCAGATGTTTCGTTACCATTCGAGGCGACATCTTCAGTTCATTTCACCGCAAATTTTCCTCTGCTAGCTACTCCTAAAGTAAAGACGAAAACGTGTGCACATTGCTCGAATTACCGAATTAGTTCCCAATGATTTGAACATTTACAGACTTCACTTTCTGCATTGCTTCTGAATCATCCTGTGGCAAATTTCTCAAAAAATTATCCTTGAGTTGTCACAGAAAGTGTGGAAAAATTCACAGCCTGTGTGTTTGTATTATTCCGGTGTGACGCCATATAGCTTAATGATATCTGCTTCACTGCATAAAACTTGATACGTTTGATCCGTTGTTGCACACTACCTGACAGTTCCACCAGAGAGAGGGTTACTGTGCAGGTGTGCGCACAAGTTTAACCTTCCTTTTGGTCGTTCTGCCGCCAGACTCTGCATCTTTCCACACTGATGATTGCTTGAGGAGACGTTGGATATACTAAACAGCTGAACTCTAGCTCAAGAGCCGAGGAACTGGAGCAAAGCTGTTTGGAAAATTGCAAGCTTTACACTTGACCTTCCTTGCTCTTAAATTGATTTTCGTAGAGAGGGATTCGATGGTGAACTAAAGCGTCGAACTAAAGCCCTTCAGCGCTGGGTGATCGAACTTAATAGCCTGCCATATAACGTACGCCTCGGTAAACCCCATTGATCAAGCAAGACTAACCAAGAATCTCTCATCCTTAACTTGTCCCCACTCGTTTCGATCATAGGAGTCGTGTTGAAAAATCGTCCTCAGTACACTCGTTTCACAGCAACTCAATCGTAGCGGCGGTCAGTATTGGAAACTGAACATCTCCAAATCAAGCATCTTGAAGTACATAAATGGCTGAATGCAATTAGTCCAGTAATGTTGACAGCCCGAGGTGGTTCAGTGGTTAGGTCACGAACTTACTGAGCGAAAGGTTTTTGGTTCGAACCCAACCCTGGCAATTTGACTGCTCCTTTCTAGGTTTGGGTAGCCTGGAAGAATGTCAACCCTTCCTTCGAATGGCATGATGGAAGGACACCGAGTGGGAATCACATTTGAACGAATCCAGTAATGGTACATGAATGCACTCAGCACAACAAACCAGTCAACCTGTAGGCGTTTTACGTCGGATCTTAAATAACAAGGAAGTCCCACATTTGATGCAATTCGGATTTCCTCTTTTCCCGCCGTCCTGACGGTTGTGTACGGTCCACTCGTGTGGTCTCACTTCTGATTGTTTCTCCCCCCTCAGCTACACTCATAAATAGCTCAGCTGATTTTCAAGAGAATTTTCGAGGTTGCTTGTGTAATTATCAGACGATTGCCTACAATCCGTTGCTAAGTCGCTGTTTACATGACTCCTCGTTCACCATTTTGTTGTTCGTGGTGTTTGTCCAAGTTCCAACTTCTCCGAATCGATATCGCCAACCACGGTGTGGAGGCTAGGAAGGTACTTGCTTGGAAAGTTGCATTGACGGCTTCATTGGGAAGTCCGAACTACTGCAATGAGTGATGTTGGAATATCAGTTTACCATCCGTTTTTTCATCCATGTTATGCTCATTTCCAAGTAGATAAACCCATTGGTCCAGAAACAACTCTTTGGGTTGCTGAGAACTCTACGACAGGCCGTGACCAGCTTCACCCCTCTTGGGACTCATCACGTTTCCGTCAACCTTATGTTCTACTTGGATCCAAATTGTACGATTTTCGTGAAGTACACTAATTTGCACACTCAACTGAATCCCGCATGAATCTCTCATCAACTGAATATGTTGCACAAAGGCCGCCTCATGTTTCAGGCAGAATACACTACTCATAAATCATCTTATTTTTCTGTACAGCATCGTATCAGGCATAAAATTCATAGCGAATTACAGTGGTTGAAGCTGCCGCCCTTTATTTACGAACAACGTTAGAGTAAAGGGAGAGTGAGGCACCGAATGTATTAGCTTGCATCAGTTTACCTCAAATACGGTTGACAAACACCGGTGGGTTGTCGATGCAACTAACTGGTTTTTGAGCGCGGGTGTTGTGGATGTCTATACTCTAAGTGATGAAGGAACGTCACGACTAAGTCATGTATTCCCGCGTTACCGGCTACACGTGTTTCTTTGTGGGTGAGGACAATGCGACTGGGTTGGGATAGGTCTTTTCCGGTTTCTTCTTCCTGGCTATTGTGCGGTGGTTTCTGGGACCACGCGGAACAGAAGCGATGTCTCATTGCACTGTTGGACGAAATTCACCATATGCTTCCCACCGTTTGCTTTTTTCGCAGCCGAATTTCGACTTCGTTTGGATTCACATATGACAGACCAACGAGATAACCTGTGGCAAGTGGAATGCACACTACACCCACATAGCAAGGTCAACTGGTCCAATTGCTCCAAACTGCAGCCTTTTGAAGAACCTGTATTCATCTCTCTTCCTTCACCGGTTACAAGAAACCAACGTCCGGATAGTGACGGACATATATGCGGTTTTCTGGCACTGGGTGAAGACAATTCGGAAATGGCAACACTGCGCATCCCGTTCGAATTCCGCGCTCCTCCTTTGGCAAATGTATACCGTCAAAGGTGGCAGTTGAGAGTGTGGGCCAAACCCTACTCTCATCTTTCGTCAGAAATATCCGCTACGAATCTTATTGATTTTGTCAAAGTTGACACCACCTACCGAAACGGGTCGAATGCACAGTTTGATGTGGTCTTGGAGGGTCAGGTATGTTGTATCTTTTCATTGCTTCTCCCATACGTCCTGGTGAGGGTTTTACAGCACGTTCGCAATTTATCTGCTTTGTGAAAATTGATGCACAGAACTGCGCCAGAAGTATACGTTTCAGTACCTTGTACAGCTGGCGCGCCAAACAAATGTCAAATAACTGTACTATTGAGAAATCAACGTTTGTATGGAGAATTCCGGATAACCGTACGAGTAATTGACAAGTTTGTCGATTGGAACACCCGGTTTTTCGAAAAGCTCTTTTAGGCGACTTCTCCATGAGCAAGTTGGGAATAAAAAATATTTGAATGAAGACTCTATAATTCGTAAGATATTAACTAAGAGAGCAGCTCTCGAAGTTTACCCATTTGCAAACTAATGTGGGTTTAACAGGAGACTCAGCTGTAGAGTTATTCGAAGCACTCAACCAAGGAAGTAGTGGTTGATGGATACACGGTTGGCCAGAGCGATGAAACTGCTTGGCTGTTGCGACTGAGTTTTACCCAACGACCTCGAAGCATTTCGGCGACACTTGAGTCGTCATTACTTAGTCGATCTGATTCAGTGAGTTGTATCGATTGCGTTGTTTAGGTGCCTCAGTTGTCTGATTCCACTGCAGAATAACATGCTCAACAATTCCGTAAATTAAGCCTTGACTCATGCTTCCCATGCAGCAATCGGTTGTACCACGGTAACATCGAGAATGAGGTGCATCTCCACGAACCTTATCTGATTATCTGTTAATCTTAATGTCAATATCAAACTTTCCGCAATCAAGCCTCCCACAACACGGTCCTCCGCACACGCGGTCCAGTGCATCCATTTTACTGGCCACACAGCTGTCCGTTATCTGGACGATTTAAATAATTAACGATTAAGTGCACCCCTGTCCTTGACTAAATAATCGTCGTTGAGAGAGACAACAGATGAGAGTACCAGTACGCCACTGCCGCACAACCAAAAAAGCCTAATAATCGAAAGAAAGAGATGGGGAAGAAAGGGAGACCTAGGGCTAGCGCACCGTTCACCTCCAAGACGCCTACACCTCCAGCACTCAGTCCGACGATCCGGATAGAAAATGATAGCATTGACGTTACTGACACTGGTTAGCCACCATATCGTTCAGTGTCTCCAGTCAGGCACAGAGAGGGTCACGCAGACCCCGTTTCGGAAGGCGAAAAGCACCAACGGTACCCAAGCTTTCTGTAACATTCTTCATTCTCTTCTGTCACGTCAAATTCTTTCCACCTCTGGGTTTCGCCACCCCGAATTAGGCACGAAAAACAGCGCTTGTCTCGACAGACGATAACTCAGTATGCGTATTATATGCCCTAGCCACCTTAGCTTGCAATGTTAGATGTATTCTTTGAGGGAATTACCCCCCCTCTCTCTCTCTCTAAAAACCCGTTCCCTGATCATCTCATTGAAAACTCGCCGATTTCAGCCATACTTCTGCGACATCGGTGATCAAAGACCTGAAGATGTCTCATATCCTCCACCCGAATCGACCAAACCTCACAGCCGTACAGCATTACAGCCCGCACTGTAGTCTGATTCACGCGTCCTTTGCAACCCAATGAGATTCCTTCTTGAAGCCACAAGTGGCACGACTTGTGGTCTGGTCTTCGAGGTTCGCGCGTTCCGTTCTCTGGTCGGACCACCTTCAGAACCTGTCGAGTTCCATGACCACCAGTGTCATTCCTTGAGTTCTCATAACCATGTTCGAAGGCTACGTTCTGCAACATGAATTTGTACTTTGTGGATGCGAAACACATGCTAAGCGACTGAATGATGTCGGTCCGCTTTTCCAATAATGCTTGCGCTACCTGATCTTTTCCAAAAAGGCAGGCATTGTCGTTTATGTATTTCAGGTTGACAGTTTTCGCTCAGACAGATATGAACATCGGGATTTTTTGGACCTTCCAGTGTTCGCCTCAGTATCTCATCAATAACGAAACTAAAACAAATTGGAGAGAGTGGACATCCTTGTCTGACATGATTACTTGTAGGAAAGCTTTTGGAGAGCTCCCCATAAACTGGGTGCCCGGCGACACAGACTTGACCCATGTACTTCCCACCCAGCCCTCTTCTTCTGCTTTCACTTTAAAGAATATTCGCCTCGCGACCATTATCTCAGTTGTTCAATTTATAACCCACAGGATACTTCCTCGTGGTATGATCATCATCTACAGTGTGAAACCAAACGGTTCTCATATCATGCCAATGCTGAAAAACCGTATAGTTGTCAGGTTCTTATCAAGAGAACTGATATTCTAATGACAAGCTTGTAGTTATCCGAGGGGTAAAACCAGAACCAGTTCCTGATAAGTATACTTACTAATGCTGGGTTTATCCAGAAAATCGCACCCATGAACTGTATTTTGTGACTACTGTCCTGGTGAGGAAATTGTTAGTTCATTCCACCGCATTGTCAAGTTCGATATGCACACCGATCTACTAGGCATAGTAGTCAGTCATACCTCTGCCGTTGAGGTCCAAGAATGTGCATCATAACTATTCGGAATAGGTCATTTTCTGAACGGTTATCTACCTGCTGAACACGGATGGAGGGGGTTGATAATTGTTTTGTGTCAACACGGAAAGGACAAGCCAAGGAAAAGGCCCAAACACCCGAACATTCTTTCTCTGCGCATCCACACAGTCATTTATTGCCATCACCATTAGCATTAGCGTTTCCTGACCACGAATTGGTCCCTGCTCGGTGGATGCAGGGTCGGAATCAGCTGGTTCTTGTTAGGGGACCGCTGTTTTGCCCGTCAATCCAGTGGATCCATGGGTCCTCTGCACGGCAGACAGCGGAAACTACTACATTCATTCGCTAGGTTGAGCCTCACGTGATTATCTACGTGACGCCGAAATGTTTACTTGAGCTGGTTATTGATGCACGCACCATGCCCTTAACCCATGAGTAGGTACGTATAGTTCCAGGCTGCTGGAAACTCTTCAACAGCCCTTCTTGAGTAGTTTATTCCGTTAAGAAAATATACTGCGATATCTCAAACAGTGTACCAACTGAAGCACGAGGTGACAGCACATTTAGCTGAAGAATATCGTAAACAGCTGGAATTCAGTGCCGGTGCACTGAACGGAACAGGCTGGTTGTTTTTTAACCATTTAGTCATAGCTTACTGTTATACCTAACTGCTGTCTCCTGCTCCAGAGTATTGGTGTCAGAAAAAGACTCGCTAACAAGAACACAACAGCTTTATTACTAACAAGCGAGTGCAACAGTTACAAGGGACCTCGCGCCATTTTGAAGGGAACATTCCATCGATCTTTTGTTGATATGACTGGTCTCGATGCTTGCCGGCCTCCCTATCGAGATTTTGGTAAAGTTTGAAGGTCTCAGTAGGTTTCGGGCATTCTGAGACTATTCTCAGGGTTTCTGACCTTCCTGATACTTACCCACACCGTTTTTCTCGATTCTAGTGCCTTTCCGTCTCAACGACTACGGAATCCGGACCCAACTCGCCTGTGTTCGATCCCGTTCGCACGATGGCACCTGTCCTTAACAACACGAATCTGGTTAGGTCATCACTACAGTCATCTACTGTTCCGTCCCAACTAATCCCTTTGAGAAAACATGCTCATAGGCATAAACTTGGACCATTGCTTATCGAGGGAATTCCGGTTATTTTCTCACCTGTGAACAGCGAGTCTGAGGAGTACGTAAGCACTTATCAGGTGAGTCTGCAAAGCTTTATTCCAGTGCTTGATTCCATGTTTTTGACAGAACTCGAGATAGTTCAGTAGTTAAGGCGTGACTGAAAGGTACATGGTTCGAATCCAACCCTCCTATCTCGACTGCTCCTGTCTAGGCTTCGTTAACCTGGCAGTACCTCAGCCGTCGTGCTTCTTTCGGGTGGCATGGTAGCCAGGCAGCAAAAGTGTTACAGTTCCTTGGCAATGGAGATTTTCATACGGAGTATAATAGCCTGGGCGCTAAATCACCGTTTTGCGCACCTGATTACATAGCATTTGACGTCAGTCCGTTACAGGTGTCCCACGTTTGCAACACCGTCCTTCCGCATTGTGAGACCCCTCTTTCCATACCTGGGGGCGAGATGGCTCGGTGGTTAGAGTGCGAATTTACTGACCGGAAGGTCCGTGGTTCGAATCCTACCTCTGCCTCCCGACTTTTAGGCTTGGGCAATCTGGCAGTATCCCAGCCCTCGTGCTTCCCTCGGGTGGCATGGCAGCTAGGCACCGAAAAGGTGTTACAGATGAACAGTCCTTCCTCGGTCGGTCCCATGAGAAATGGATGTTTCTTTCCGGAACTAACGAGTTTCAACTTTTTAACCCTTTGTTCTTCATGTCCTTGGTTTCACAGCTTGAACTCCTCAATTGTATGGAGTCCAACACGGTGTTCGTACAACTGGAATTACCCAAACCACCGTTTCATGTGGTCAAACCAGTACAAACAAGATTTCGCATAATGTAAGTTTTCCAATTTCAGCTTGATGTCGGTCAAAGTTTGCAATGAAAGTGCGTGTTGTTCGGGAGACTAACTGTCTTATGCTGCTTACTAAATGACTGGGGCAGTTATGCTACCTAGTGTTTCGGTTTACTCCTGGCATTTGGTTCGCGTGCGATTAGTATTGAGAGCTTACACTTTTCGTCTGTAGTGAGTTATTGATTACTATGGGCTCCATGGTTATACATGAGCTAAGCTTATGTCAGGATACCCAACAACTGGACCTCAAGGATAGGATTTCGCATGTCAGAATGCGTTTTTTCCCAGCTGTTCAGAGTCTCGTGAACCACCCGTGTGCTTGTTCTCCAGTCCGAAGAGCATTGTTCTGGCAGATGCGAAGCAGTCGTATCAAATAGCCCTCATCAACGCTATTTGAGCCTGCTACTTAAAAAAAAATACTTTTCAGCCTAGAATGGTTAGTAGGCGAAATTTTGTTTTCAGCTCTCAGCTGATGTAGACTGAGCCTATTTCGTTCATTAGGCATATGTGCACTACTCGATAATTTGTCTTCCGTAAGGTCGCCGTTCATGAAGTATTCGAAATACACCTACAGTCCTCACCTAAAAAGACCGACCACTTGAAATGTGGGTGTTTGACCTCTCCTGGGAGATGGCCTCCCTTCATGAGACTGTACACCTGATTATAGCTGATGAGGGACAACTTCGGGGACTGTACAAAGGATATGCCTCTTGTCCATGTCTTCACTACACATATGTGCATTCTGTTTGTTATCACATACTGTTACAACTCACGCCGGCTTTTGTGTATGGTCGCTTTTAATCTCACTTCCAGTCCCAAACGATGGGTTCGCGTCCAACTGGCCTACCGTCCCACTGAAGCAGGAAGTGCTAAATCTATTCTGGGCATACAGACAATGACCTTACCAAGCGACGGTCCTCATACAGAGGCGACAAAAATCACTGGGGATGCTACTCCAACCGAACTATATAGGACAGAAATCCCACTGGCTGGTTTTATGCGATAACCCGAACAGAAACGATGTTTTGCCCCCCCCCCCGTGTACAGTAATAATCTTGATGTCAAATCTTACACCCATTTTTAATAAGCCAGTATGCTTGTTCTTCATCCAGACCTGCCTTCTCAAGTCACGAACACAAACCTAAACGCTGTTTCATTTTGCCTCTTGTGCATGCCCTAGAAGGTTGGTGACGACTAGGGCGGGAGCATCTGTCCGTTTTCCTTTTCCCCGTACGAGTCGAGCTCGCCTGTATAACTCCGGGCAGCTAAACGCCAGTACTTACTGGTGTATTGAGCTCGAGGATTCTCAATGGTTAAAGCGCGAGCTTATTAACCGGAAGTTCCATGGTTCGAAACCAATATATGAAGCTCGACCGCTCCAGTTTACGTCTGGGCAACCTGTCAGTAACAGCCCTCGTCCATCCATCAGACGTTATGGCAGCTCGGCACCGAGAGGGCATTACATTTGAACGATTATGTGTATGTACTGGCGTATCACTGTTGATACTGATACCGGAGATGAAGACGAGCCAGTCTATCAATTCGTGCGGAAAAGCATAAACATTTTGTAAAGTATCCCATTAACTGTTTGCCTACTCGAACTGCGAATTGTACCACGGCGCAGCGGCACAGGTCCTGCAGGTGATGCATAAGCATCCATATGGTGCTCGATTTCGAGTGGATATTTGTGCCACAACTTGGGCGAGTCAGGACCGGAGGAAGACCTAGCTGTGTTTCACAGCCAATAATGATAATCGTTCAGCCGCAACACCCTTTCGATGCCTAGCTGCCATGCCTTCCCGAGGGCGAGATGACCCAAGTTAGAGCGCGAATTTACTGACCGGAAGGTCCGTGGTTCGAACCCGACGTCTGCCTCTCGACTTCCCCTGTCTAGGCTTGGGCAACCTGGCAGTATCCAAGCCCTTGTGCAACCTTCGGGTGGCATGGCAGTTAGGCACCGAAAGGGTGCTACAGCTGAACGATGCCTTCCCGAGGAAACGCGAGGTCTGAGATACTGCCAGGTTTCCCAAACCGTTGAGGTGCTGGTTTTGAACCATGGCTCCTCCGGTTTGTAAGTTCACGCCTTAACCACTAAACTATCTCGGCTACACAATGTTGTATAGGGATGTTGGAGCTTCCAACTAGCTCGGTTTTATCCACTTTTGAACGGCGGTATTTGTTTAGAAGAGAGCTAAATGTCAATTGGCTGGAACAGGACTCGTCAAGTGAACAAGCGCTATTCAGAATGTTTGGGTCGAGTGTTTCTAGTCAAAAATAAAAGAGTGACCAGTTCGTTAATTTACACATGAAACGTGGAATGGGAGGGTAAGGAACCTGGTTCGGCGCGAACGACGGTGCTGGTGCTTACGGGTTGGCAAAGTTGCCTCTTAACAAAAAAAGCGACAGGATGAGACATAATTCGTAAGATTCTTTACATTATATACAAGGTGATCACATATATGAGACCACTAGTTCTGATCCAGGTTGAATACGCGTCCTTTCGCCCGTGCTTTGCGCAACTTCTTCGTCAATCGTTTCTCCTTTCGAGCCTGAATGTTGGCTTGCCTTTTCGCTTGTCGCTCCTGTTTCATTTGAGCCACTTGCTGATGCCGCTCTTGCCACTTTTCGAAACGTTTCCGTTTCATCTTGCGTACTTTATCGGAAGCCTTTTTTAACAACGTCATGTCGTCTTTCACTTTCACTCCTGAAGAATGAAGGTCACTAACTGAGTGCAACACTAACCTTGTGCGCGCAGCATTGCAATCTTCCATTTCTTTCGGATTTCCTGCTCAGCAGTGGGGGTGGCATTTTCGCTGACCTTCTGGAGCCTTTCTGCTTTATGTAGCAACTTGGTTGGGTCTCGTCCGAGGAATATGCCTTGTTTTCCAAGTTTTTCCAGTTTCTTCTTAGCTTTTCTATCCAACTTTCGCTTTAGTCCAGGCGTGACAATCTGAGCTTCGTCAAATAATTGAATCTTGGAAAAATAATACTGGAAATAACGACGTTAATATCACAAAAGACGATTTTACCTCCATTGGTATGTACCTTCGGACGGGAACAGCAGCTCCGTGGTCAAACAGATATGTAATACCGCCGCGAATATGCAAGTCTCTGAAAGAGAGAAGGAACATTTTAGTGACAGTATACCATTTGAATCAACAGAGTGGATACGGCAAGTGATGTGGGTTTCACTGAGCTTGGTGAATTTCGGAGCCAGTGTTCACCGTTCCTTTGGACTATTCTCTACGATACATTTCCTAGTTACTTTTGTTCCATTGTGGTCCGTCTGCTTTCCAACGATAGAAAAAAACCCAACTAATATACCACATAGCGGCTTTCCGTTAAACGGCAAAAATTATTCGACTGGTCAGTGACGTTCTGTAAGATAACAGTGTATTTTGGTCAGTTTTTACTTGCTTGAGCACATTCGGGTGTTTAAATCAATCGAAATAAACAAAAAAGGTCTCAAAGGAGAGACGCAGGGTTAATCAAGAAATTCAAAAGGCAAGTGGGGTCTTACTCCGGTCAATTAAACTGATCACCCAGTTAATCACCATCACTCACAGTAATATCAGTGCTTCGCTGTCCACAGATCCAGTAAACCATTTCTTCCTGAAGTGGTAGAATGGGCTACCGAGTGATCCACTACAAAGATGCTCTCGATAGCCTTGGCTCAGCCAACTGATGCCATTCGGAAAAGCGTGACCATGTCTCCAGTTCGGCGTTTCTAAAATAGGTATGCCATTGCGCTACTCTGATGCATGAACAACATCAAAGCCAGACGCATCGTACATACATATATGTACGCCGTAAAATCCCACTGATGGACACCTTGTGGGTGTTCGGGGGTCCCGCAGATTTGCGCCTAAATATTCACCAATGACCGGTGTATTTGTTATCAGCCTAGTTTACATGGTTAAACGCAATACAAATCGAAGTACTGATTTGTCAGGTAATGACGAGACTTCTGAATAGCTGATCTCCAGACAGCATAATATCTGCATTAGGTTCAAAGACAAGTCTGTCGTACAGGTACGACGATTCTGAAAAAAAACATTTATCTTCTGTCGAGAACTTCGCGAACCCTTCAACACAAGTTTCGAACATAGTGTCGTTAAAAAAAATTAGATGGGTACCGTCCATGCTATAAACAGCACCAGATAAATGGTCCAGCTAAATGAACGAGCCTTTAGCGTGACTGCACATACCTCATTCACTTTATCGCATAGCGGCTGACGGCCGCTGTCATGACGAAGTAAGAATCCGACGAACGAAGTTGATTAGTCTGTTTCTCCCAATCTATATCGTAACTCCGTCGTATGCTGTAGAAGTATGCCAGAATTGATTGTGTTTCTTATATAGGCTTGGGGGAATCATTTGTAGGTTTCCATAACTATATTTCGCCATGTATTCTCTCATATTGCATGCCACCAAACACCACTTTTCCGAAGGTGCATGATTTCATTGTTCCTAACCAGAACCTTATGGGTCCGAGACTATATGAGCCTTAGCTAATTCGTATTGACCAAACACTTGTTTTCATGTGAACAGCTTACCATCGGAAACGGAATGGACCCCTTTCCAGGTTTCAACTCTCAAAATCTTTCGAAAAGGTACTGCCACCAAATTGGAAATAGTGCTGATTTCTTGTAGCAAAGATGTCGTTGCTGCGTACTCCAAGGGGTGGCTGCGCACCAACTGGCTTTACCGAGTCCCAGGCATTCCAGTAAAAAAGTCTCCAAAAACTCGGGAGCATAATGTCTACGATAGAGAATATCGGAATAAAACGCTGTACATGCGCGTTAGCAATGTGAATGTATTCGTCTGCGGGTCCGTAGAGTGAAATAGAAGTTGGGGGATACCAGGCAAATAAAAGCCAATGTTTGGTAGAGTAGGGTCATCTGGCCCTAAAAGACTATTTTTACTGTTTTGGTGGTAGGTCAATGGAGAAATGAAAACTGACCTTGGAAGCGACTTTCGTATGTGTGAAGGGGACCAGCTTGCCACATGGGCTCATATAAGGGGCTGGCACGGACTCCCATTAGACTAAATTACTGAGTGTTCAAGAGGTTCGGTAATGTGGTAATCACGAAAGTGATGCTGGAGCCGAGTGCGGCACGGACCACTCTCTGATTCGTGCCAAAGTATGCGTCACACTTGGGAAGCTATCACCTCGTGAATCAGGAGGAAATTCACTTAAGTTAGAAATGGAACAACTGAGGAACCATGGAGAACGCATCGAAATTTTGTTAAGTTCTAACGCAGACTGGTGGAAATTCACGTTCCAAAAAATACGAAAGCCAATAATTTAGAAGACAAACACACACGATCAACTGCTTTAGATGCAATGACTGAAGCATTAATCGAGGCGATTAATGTGCACCTTGGTTCAAGGGAAAAAGTAAACATCAGTCAAAATAAGCAACTGAAACCTTAACCTGACACCTTGGCGTGACGGTCGGGATTGAATGCTTGGATGATCCCGCGGGCTATGCTGTCTAGAATTTCGTTCTACAAAGTGTAACCATGCCAAAGAGGAGCAGTCGGGCCAAGAGCAGCGAGACTTCGTACTGCAAGTAATCGTGCTACAAGGCGGTCCGTGGGTCAAGTCGCACTCTCCTCTGCGATAGGGGTGTGAAGATAGTACGGTGTTTCCCCCAGATGACTAGCATGTCCATATTCATGGAAGCAGCGATGCTGCTTCCCCCCGTAGAAGGACGGGTTAGAAAAGGTCGGCCCTAAAAACCGCACACTCCGATCGCCCAACGGTTGACCGTGATCGCCGGTGCATTTTTCAATACGGTCGAAATACTTTTAAAACCAAATAGTCCGGTGCTGCTCAAACGGTACCTGCTGAGCGCAGCTGCATCGGGAGTGAGAGTAATGCGTAACTCCCTGTGTCCTCGGATCGGGTCGACCCAATGCAGCTGAGTAGATCAAACTATTGAGTCATCGGCTCCGAGAATGGCCCCCGAAGAAAACCCAACTGTCCGCTGTATTGTGGGTCAAACTCTTGAGCCAAAGGCTCAAGGGGGAATACCTTAACCAAACCCCCTTCTTCGGCCTCGGCAACTGGGAAGTATCATTTGCCCGCACAGTTCTTTCTCTACTAACGACATAAACGTAGTTCTGTCACTTGATTGTCAGTCATTTGACCGACGCGCCTTATACACCCCGTTGCCTATTGACAATAAACAGATAACACTTTGCCACATACGAGCTTTCGACGCCCGTACTCCATTTCAACCTGGCAAACAGGCAATATTTACTCAGATCTTATACTTGTTATGGTCTCTACTGATGTGTCAGTCAGACTTGTCTTTTACACCGGGATCGAGAAGACTAACGACCTTGAAGAAGTTGTACTGCAAACAGCTGAATAGTTCCGTGATATGAAATTCAAGTGAACCAGAATATAAAGAGTTAACAGTCCAAAAGGATGTCAATGAGAGGCCGAAATGGAGAAAACAAGGTTTCAGTCTATAAGACAAATTGTTAGCAAAGTGGATTTGCTCTTTTGGAAGCAGTCCTCTTAACACTTCCCATTTAAAGTCATTGATCATAAAACTTGGGTTGAGTTGTACTGGTACGACGGGACTTCGTACTCGATCCGTACACGTCCTAGGTATGCAACTTTTTGAAAGTTCTGGCCATCATCATCGTCGACAGCATGACGTCAGCGTTGAACACCGATGCCTCGCTGCCGTACAATCATGATTTAATTGAAAGCCTTATTGTGAAGAAAAGAACAAAGATGAACGTGGAATAGACTTGGTGCTAGCTTCTACAATCATTCCGAGGTTCCTACATCTCCAGACACTCATTCAGACCACAAGAACGCCACTGACATCGGTTGACAGCCATATCTTGCAGCGTCTCCAATCAGGCACACCGTGCCGTCGGTCGAACTGAACTTTCATATTTTTGTTTCTACAGGTTGGCGAATGTGGTGTTGGACGGACGACACTAACGGGTAAACGGGTCTTCCGGTTCATAAGCACCTCCGCCAGGGGATCCCATTTGGAGCACTAACATTTGGTATCGCCCCGTAACTCAGCAGAAATGTCTCAATGATCTCCGGTGTGGTCACCTCCCCTTTGAGATTTAAGAGTGCGCGTTTGAAAGTGTCCACAGATATTTTCACTTGGTCATTTGATTGTGGATGGAACGGTGGTGATCGCATATTTTGTATGTTATTTTGTTGACAGAAAGCAGAAAATTCAGCGGATGTGAATTCACTACCGTTGCCAGAGATAAGGATATACAGAACTCTAAAATAGCTTAACACATGTTGTAGTTTTGAAATGGTAGCACAAGCAGGAACATGGTTCATAGTGAATACTTCTGGCCCCTTGCTGTCAGCGACTATTAGGACCAGAGATTGCTGGTCATTGACTGGTCCCACAAAGTCAACATAAAGTAGTGACTATAGAGTTTCTTGGAAAGGTTGTGAACATAATCCTCCTTACCGAAGGGATTTTGCAGATAGTTGACATTCTGAGCGCTCGCATACAGGTTCTTCTGACTGCTTATCCATGTTCGGCCAGTAGACATAACTACATGTTAGCGCCTTCAAGCGGTTAAAATCGGGATGTCCATAATTGTGCATTGTGATCCGTGCGGGCGATACGAATACCCGAGTCGGTCGTCCGAGCTCCACGGAATCGCATCTGGGTGGTAGATTCAACGTCAGTGCTCGACGCACAGACGACTCTTCCAGTTCTGTGCTGACCATGAACTGCTTCTGGTTAGCACGAATTTTCTACACGAACGCTCGCAGTGTAACCCAACCTGGTGGCCACCAAGTGTAAATCAATCATGGACCCAGGTGAATCACGTGGCTATCAGCCATCGGTGGACATCCACAATTCAAGAGTGCCGTTACTTCCGGGGCACAACTTGGTTCTGTTCATGCAATGATTCGGACACTTTCATACGAATCACTTTCCCCCATACCCTCGCAAGCTAACAAGATACGTGCCTATTCACCAGCTAGAGAGAACTACCATAGATAAGCGGTATCGGTCTGAGCTAGCTCAACCACTCTCAACAGTAAACCAACACTGTATTGGTAGCGAGCACGTGGGTGAAGCATTATAAAATACGGAAGAATCTATGTTGTCGGCTGTCTTGCAGACTTCTCGATACGATCAAGTGACTAATGGAGATCGTCCTGAATGACGCCGAGAAATACATACCGACAAGCAACCAGTAGGACGGCGCGCGCAACTCCCTCAAAAGCCAAATATTGAACAGGCTAAGGAAGGGCCAGGAGCTTTGGTGGACGAGATGGTTTTTGATACCGGAAACAGAAATCCCCTATACTAAATACTAAGATAGACTGGTCAGAATAAAACAACGGTCAGTGAAACGACAGGTGAAAAAGACGGCTTATTAATCTATCCATAAAGGCGCCGACCGGACAGCTGTGCCGAAGACCTTGAGGAATGGTTCATCTGGCCTGCAATACGGCCCCTAGAGGCAGTACATGTGAATGAATAGAGTGTAAATCTCAATTACATTACGAACTTCCGGGGATATGTTCCACATTGCTGATTTCAAAGTCTATATTCTGTGCCAAATGGCGTAGCAGGTAGTCCTTGCTTTCGTCTTGTTCTCTCTTTCGACCAATGCATGTTGTGCCTCAGAAACATACACACATGACCCAAGTTGGGTCATGCACCTCAAACCGCTCGGTACGAGCCCAGATTTCTCGCACTTTACTCTTCGGGTGTCTGATGACTTTGATGCAATGGCTCATGGTGTCTACGGCGTGGGAACTGTGCTTAACCTCAGGGCTAAATGTGCCTCAATGGACTGGGTTCCAGTAAAATGTCTTTGCGCTGCTAGGTTGGTTAGTTTAATAAAGACCGACGCGGCGTTTTGTTGTTGTCAGCAAATGCTCAGACAGACGGCAGGTCTGAGGTAAACAAAAGCAGATCCTATAGAGACTTGACACGGTTGCTTCGGTCAACAAGAAGTACAGGTATCGTGATTCTGGCGGATGATATGAGTGCGAACGTCGGCTGACTAAGTTCTGAGGAAGTCCATCTTGGCGGCCGTTTCGGGGTTGACTCCCACCGTACGGAGTATGAAGAGTGGTTTCTTTAGTTAGGTGCTGAATAGGCAGTACAAACTTTCAACACAAGCGCTCACACTGTGTGAATTGGAGGCCACAAACTACAAGCCAGCCGTGGTCAACTACCGGTGAACAGCCTCGATACAAGATTGCAGTTTGTTTTAGAGTACACCATTGGACTCCGATCACCGCATTGCGCGGACACGCATATCTACTAGCTTGCCCTCTGGGACACATCAGTTGGTGCAAGGCATTCAGTTCTCCAGCAGATTTGGCTTTTCGATCCAATCCAGTCCCATGAGATCAAGTTTTGTGTATGACGTAAGGTAGAACGTGGCTTGTGCCGTCGAGCCACTGAAGCTTAGGGAGCAGTAAACCTCGCCAGTCAACTTCAGCTTACCACCATAAGCGTTACGGGCCCAATGTTCAGTCGGTTTCACATGGGGCTTACCAATTCGTTTCCACGTCCGTTCACTGGGTAACGTGATGTCGGAGCCCGTATCAAGCTGCAAACGAACTGGGATGTTGTTGATACGAAGCGTCACGAACTTCCTTCGGCAAGCAAAATCAACTTTGAATGTCGCCGTCGCCGAGTTGGATTGCGATTTGTGAGCGGCACGGTGGTGTGCGGGTGGCTGTGACCCTTGAGATCGACATAATTCTTCTTTGTGGTCACGATGACTGCACCTGGAACATTTATGACGCCTAGACCGGCAATAACCAGCAAAATACCGCTCACCGCAATGTCAGCAACTTGTGGGAGGCTTGCTCTGTTTTCGATCGGCCTTGTTGTCAGATTTCTTTGGTGCGCTGGAGTTGATTGCGTACACATCTGCTTGAAGTAATAGGTGACTGGCCGACCATAGACGTGTCGTGCTTCAGGTTGATTAGGCATTGACATTCGGTGGTAAGGCTGTGCAACGTCATTTCGGCATCCTGTTCAATTCTGTTAAGCAGCCGGGTTCTGATGTCAGCATCTTCAGATGACTAGAGACCGGATAAAAAAAGAGGCACTTAAACTGATTTTCCGTCATTGAGATGAGCCTGAAGTGCTCGCATTTCCGACTGACAACACCGGCAAACGTGATGAAATCATAATCTTTCTTGACCAACTTTAGGCATTGGTAAGGGATATTGAACAGTGATGCTTGATCACCGAATATCTGGGACAGTGTTCTGACCGTTTCATTAAAGCTGAGGGCACAGGTCGGCTCGGGAATAATGAAATTTGTGGCTAGTTCATGCTTCGATGTGCCGAGTTTTCGAAGCAATAATCTGACTTTCAATCCGTCATCAAACTTGGAAAAATCAGTCCCAAAAATGTCTTCGTACCGCTTGAGCCAGGAGTCAAAAGCGTGAACAGAACGATAGTCGAATGTGAACTCCGCGACTGAGGCCACGGCTGCATCATTTGAGGAAACAGAAGACTCGCTAGTACTGGCTGCTGCTGTCTGGATATGCTGTCCCTGAGTCAGTGATTCAATGAGCTTCAGTTGCGCTTCTTCGAATTGCTTTCGTTGCTGACCCAATAGTTTTCGGATCTGATTAAATTCGATTGACATCGTGGATTCCCGTTCGTCAATTGTAGTCACGGTATTTTCCTCAGCTTAGTTCTCGGTGAGAGCCTCCCAAGCCAGCGTTCCCGTCAAAACAACCACCAAACATTCACAAGGTATATTAACACCAAAAACCGCGTCGAGAACACTTTTACTGCGCTTCATATATATAGTTTCAGCGGCGACAACCTTCTGGAAATTCTGACGCCCTCTGTAGTATGCACACTATGGAAGGACCAGGGGACAGTGATTCTCCGAAGGCAGGTGTTCACGACAACTTGTGTGGATGGAAAACAGAGACAAAGCTCATGAGCCGAAGCCCAGTAAGCAAGGTTGTACATAACCAATACTTACATATAAATCAATCAAACTGGCTGACACCGTATACTACACCTCTGAATGCGGCACTGGCAACTGGCATTCGGCCAATATTGGACCATGATTTACTGTCCAGCCTTTCGACCAATCATAGCTCAGCTTGATGCCGGACCGGCAAGCGTCCCGAATTTTCGGCCAATCATCTGCGGGATAGGCTTCTCGCCTAACTGCGAGATCCGTGTGAAATTCCGCCCGCCACTGAGCAATCGCAGCCGGTGGTATTAGATGGTTTTCGCGATGTTTTCCCGCTGCACAACCAAATACACGTTTTCCAACCACCCGGTTACCAATCCGTTGACATAATCTAAAACTAGCAACATTTCTGAGGCATCGGTTGTCAAAAACCTGAAGACGCCTCCCACCATCGGTACGTAGAGGCAACAGCTCAGCCATACAACAACACAGGCATTGCTGTGGCCTGGTACAGGCGACCCTCAGGACCTAGCGATGTGCCTTTTGGACGCCACAAATGGCGCAACTTTGCAAACGTGATTCGAGCAGTTGAGATTCTTGTGCTGACTTAGTCAGACATTGCAATCAGAGCTATTAGAGGTATGTAAGATCCTCCACAACCTCCAGTGGTTCTCCCCCAGTTGTTAGGAGTATGTTCAGAAGCTGTACGTTCGGTATGTTTGCACTTTGAAAGTGCTAGGCTCATACCGACCGATTGCACGATGGCAGGCAGTTTATTCAACAGGGCTTGTGGTTCGCTTTCAAAGATGAGGGCGGTGTCATCTGCGTACTCCAGATCGACAAGGCTCTCCCCAGCAACAGTTTGAACACTGGGGTTCTGAAGACATTCCAGCGTTCGCCCCAATTTTCCTAAATGATGAAGAATGGACAGAGTTTATATCGTTGACGGATACCACTATTTGTAGGGAAGCTTTTGAAGGGTCCACCACACACTTTCATCCGCCCAGAAGTGTGTGAATATAGGGTTCGGAATATGTTCACAAACTTTCGAGGCGCACCCTACTGAGCAAGTGTAGTTAACAGCACTGACCGATCGAGAGAATCGAACGCACCCTTGAAGTCAAGGAATACCAAGATTGTGGGTCATCTGTACATATGGCGTTGCTCTAACACCTGACGGAATGTGAAGATGTGGTCAACGCACCCTCCACCCGGTCGAAATTCCTGCTGATTCTCACGTGTCAAGGTTTCGCTTTTCACCGTAAGACGCTGAAGAATTAGTGACGCCAGAAGCCTTGGTACAACAGGAGTTAAAATAAGACCTACGGTGTTTACTAGAGGGAGCAAGATGGCTCAGTGACCAGAGCGCAAATTCACTGACCGGAATGTCGTTGGTTTGAACCCGACCTCTGTCTCTGGAAGGCAGATCCAGAGAGAGAAGTCGGCAACCTCACAGTATCGCAGCCCTCGCGCTTCCTTCGGGTGGCATGTTGGTCAGGCACAGAACGAGCTGATCGTGGCGACTACATTCATTGTGAGGAGTTGATCCTGGCAACTAGATTCACTGTGGGTACCCCTTTTGAAAATGGGCTCTGCTATCTATTTACCCCGGTCTTCTTCTCCCATATAGACCCGAATAGGTTACAGGCACTTGCTGGGAAGCCCACCGCTATCCTTAAAAAGAGCAGTTGGAAGATCATCAGGACCGGCAGCACGATGACGCTCGAGTTGAAATTGATGAGGTTCTTCTGCGAAGCCCCGCTGGGACGCTTGTGCGTTACATGGATCCATCATGGTGTATTCCTATTGATGGCACTTCTAAAGGCCTTGTTTTCGCGACGGCCTGCACCCTGAATCTACCTAACGGCTCTTCGATGGGGCCAGATTTACATGGTTTATTCGACCATAGTCGATTTCCTTTTGTGTTTGTGCGGACTTCTCGGTCGTCCGCAATTAGCGTGGCCAACTCGGTATTTGTAGGAACTTTCAGTGCTGTCGGGTTTGTGGCATTGTCTATCGGAGTCACGAGCGACGACTGAGGTTCCTTTTGGCGGAGTGGAGCCACAGGCTGGCGGTGCCGCAGTTTCCGTGGTTATCGGGTTCTCGCAGCACTTCCCAATGTCAATGTAAATGCTTGTGGTTGATCTCTCCGTAGACTCCGCTGCTGGTCTCCGCACAGCTGACACAGTCCAGCCTGGAATAGGGTGCGGAGTTCACCGCTTTGTCTTTGCCATCCGGTAGCGAAATAATTGATGATAATTCTACACGCGCTGGGTGCTGCGTCCACACGAAGCTTGGCTCCGCACACGGCTCATTTTCGTTGATAGTCTAGGGGCCTCCGGTGGTTGAATAGAAAATGCAATCCGACAACGCGCCTGGCTACGTCAGTGTGTTTTTAAGGGTACAACGGTCTACAATCAACATAGGGTTTGCCGCTAATTTAGGGTCGGCTGAGCTATCGCCAAGCGGAAGTTTGTGAAGCGCCTCCACTTTGGGACTGTTGCGGCTCAGTTTCCGCGCATTCAGAGGGCGATCCTTGGATATGCGCTCGATCCATGGGTAGGCCTCTTGAATGCTGTCAGTCAACGCCAAGATCTTCTGTACAGCAGTTGGCAAGGAAAGGGTGACTAGAAGCCCAAGTTTTCGATTGGTTCACTTTCCGCGCAACCACTTTGCTTTAAATGTTCACTTACAGGCTTAGTGTATAATCCACCAAGAAACGACTGTGCCAGTTTTCTTGGCGCGCTTGCTCTGGAGAATGGCCTACTAACGACTAGCCTACTCCCTTTCATGAGCCTCTCTACTAGAGACGCTTTGAGAATCTTGTCCGCCGCATCAGAGAGCTGAATAACCTCCTTCGCAGCCAAGTGCCCCGGGACTGGATAGCACTAGGTACTCATTTAGGGAGGAAAATTTTTAATCGACTTTCGTGCAGGCCCCTTGGTTCTTTGTCTTTTTGCCCTGTTAGTCTTTTCTCGAGCATCCCGATTAAAACGGAACATTCGCGTTGGTCCTTCCCACTGAGGAGTGCACACTTGGTTTCGTTTTCGATAGCTGCTTGTTTGTTGTGGAAGACATCGTACCCCTAAGTTAGAGACAGCTGACGCAGACAAACGGGTCAGGACGGTTAATTAATCGGCTTATCGGGTCGTCCTGCAAACCCGTACGGCTAAACCTCCACCAGCCATGACAGGTATGACATTACATTTCACGTTTAAACTTCGATGGGCGGGCATTCCGTCCACGTCTATTGTGGTCCACCTGTAGCTGTAGAGGCGAGCAGCTTGCAGTGACCTGTCGAATGATCGGAAGTGGGTGCACCGCAGAAGTGGAGTACAATCAGGCAAAGGTTTTCACGCAGGGCAACGTTAGTCGTTTGCGATCAACACTTGGTTCGCTGTTCCTCCCACCACAGTATTTTAGAAGGCAAGGCAACTTCAGACAACCTCTGAATGACGCATGAGAACAGTGTTACAGCTGGATTTATACACTTATCATTGAACCCTCTAAAAACAAGCCGTAATGCTCCTAATGCGGTCAGAGGCACCGAACCTAATACCCTATTATGATTAGCCAAACGGATAAACGTGCTAATAAGTAGGATCACCGCATTCGCTCAGGCTTCGCTGGTCGGATTTGCTCTTGTTGTTCAGTGGCTTTTTATCACCTGTAAGGCACCTCTCCCAAAGCTCCCAGCGAGGAAAGTAAGCTTGCCAATGATGGGACCCGACTAAAAAAGCGTCTAAAAGCAGTGGGACACATTGGACTCAATCGCTTTTGAGAAGTCGTCTTGACCTGAGAGGGAGCTGTCCATAATACGAGCAGGATTGTCACGCAAGAACTGTCCGTGAGCAATCCGTATGGCACTTGCAATATCAAGTTTTTGTTGGCGAGGTGATTTAAGATGATTTAATTGAGAAGGCGTTATATCACCTTGAAATGCATGCTGGTGGGCCTATTAGGCTTGTAGCTGTCGGGTGGTGTTTAGCCAACAATTTTGACAAGCGCTTTCTTCCCAGCGGATGGAAGGTAGCCTTCGCCGAGCGACTGGCGAACCATCTGGCAACACTGCTGTGTCAGTCAGGTCGACGTTTCCTTCAAGACTCTTGGGTTGATCTCGTCCGGCCCCAACGCGCAGAATGGGTTTGTCTTGTGCAAGAGTTGACGAATGTCCTCCTGCGTGAAGAGCAAGTTGGTTAGAGACAGCTCGTGGTTACGTCCTGACAAGTTTGGATGCGGCGATGTCGCGGGGCAGAATACAGGTCTGTATGGTGTCCTCTGTAGACTTCAAATACCACTATTTGGTTGCTCGTTGGCTCTCCGTTTCTGTCCCTCAACCAGAGTTGTCTTATGCACTTAAATAGCACGTTCTTCCAGAGGAGGTCCAGTACCGCGGCTTGTTGTCGTATATTCCATTGACGGATTTCTGATTTACACTGGTTCCGCATTTTATGAAGGCCCTTCTGTGTCACCTATAGTTATTTTTTTAAATATTTGAGACCTCTTTTCCAGAAATTGCTGAATCCTTTTAGGTAGCACTTTGTCCATCCGGCTGCACGCTGGTTATTTGAAACGAAAAGCCCGTCAGCCTCGTGGATTTTCCAGAGAGTGATCCCGTATTACTCTCACACTAAACCTGGTCTCAGTTTTAATTGCTCAAGGAAGCTACTCATTTCTGATAAGTTCCGAATCCACGTCTGTGGTTCCTGATATCTGGTCCAGTAGCAGATGAAATCAAACGTCATTGCACAGTGGCCACTGTATCACAGTGGAGATTTAATTAACACTTGTTCAACGGAGTTCTTTCGTTAGTGATGAACAACTAGAGCAGGAATGGCAGTTGGCCTTCGCGGTGCCTGGTGGGTGCGACGACGTGCTGAGTCCAAGTGTTATGTAGCATGGCTTCGGTCAGCGCTGATGCAGTGTCCACTAGGCTTAACGCACGATAGGTCCATCCATGAGGCCTCCAAAGCGTTAAAATCACCCACCGGCATGAGATGTGTGAGGTGGGAGCTGGAGGAGAGTTGCTCAAGTGTATGTATGAGAAACTGGTTATCTTCCGATGGACTCAAAGAATAACTATAGGCCACACTGAGGAGAAGAGAATCGGTCCCATGCAGCGGGATTTGAACCCATAATGCATTAACCTTGGTGCAGGAGTGGTGTCAGAGAGGACATTCTGGATGAGCAGGGCCGCATGTAAGTCTAAAGCAACCCAACCTGCTCTCCCGCATTTCGAGTCAGCTCGAGAAATGGAGCAGCCCTCTATCGGGATCTCCACGTCATAGGTTTCTAATGGTAGCTAGGTTTCTGTAAATGCGCTCATGAACGGCTGTTCGAGGCAAGCTGGCTGCTTAATATCGTGAAGTTTGTTGAACAGAATAAGGCAGTTTGTGGACAAACACTTCAACATCTCTTCTGCGTCCGAATGCTGGGAGCCGAGAGGTTTGCTACCAGATCGGGGGCTTCTTCACAGAAATTCAGGTCAGGCTGAGGTAAGATAAACTTATAGGTTTCGGAAATTTTGAACAGCCGCCGAATGTGGCTGTTGGGGTATAAAAGCGTTGATACTGCTCAAAATTGGATGGGCGTGGTGGGACCAGAACGAGCAGACAGCTCAACTGCGTGGCCAGAAATTTGGAGACTTTCCGAAACTCTTGTGGATTGAGAGGTCTTGTGTGTGCAAGTAACAGTCTTTGTCGGGAATTAGCGTAGGTATACCGGTATATATATATCGGTATATATATATATCAGGCAAACCATCTGACTGGGTACGTCAGTCGCAATTTCATCATTGCGACGTCGTACGTTCGATCAGGAGTAATCCTGTGGGACTTTGTGCGTAAAGCGGACGGAATTATTAGGATACATAGGATTCGTCAAGGAATTTTGATGATGATGGACCACAGTGGGTCAAGTACATTTCTGATTCTATTGAGGGCGTGTCCCGGGTCCATGCTCCTATCCAAAGAAGCCACTGAGACAACCTCAGTCAGATCGCTGGCTCGGAGCCGTAAGAAGCTGTAAAGAGCGTTACCAGAGGATGTTCATGCAGAGTGCGGCTACAAATATAAACCAGTTAAGAGTGGTTACCACTTCTAACCAAAGTAGTGACATGATAGTCCCTGATCTTGCAAGTCGGTTTTCATCATTCGGGGGATATAGAGAAATGGCGGTAAGCGACCGGAAAAGACAGACACGCTGTCATAAGCCAAAATGCGAAAAGCGCATTGGATAGATGGAGTTCCGCCTACGTCATAGTTTTATGGACATCTGTAGAGGTGAGTGAGTAGGACGGGGAATTAGACCGGGCCTCAAACTACGGTTCAAGCGTATTCAATTTGTAGGCATTTTATTTGAGTGAAGGATTTGCTGGCGGGTGTTGGTCAGCATAGGTCTGACCACGCTTACGCGCGATAGGTGTTTAAGACGCTATCTTGGACACATAATAAAACGGTCCAGTAGGGCTTATTCAGAAATTTGGTAAAGGGGGGTCGGTGAAACGAGGGAAACCGGATTACCAGTCAAAGTCTATAGCAAACAATGATATATGCACCTGCTTGTTTTACTCTAAGTCCCAAAAGTTCACATGCCGCTGATTCTCTACTGCCGATGCGTTCATATCTACTGGCAACCCTGTCGGGTATCCCGCCGACATTAAAGACCTTGGTCTCAGATACTGTTTTACCCGCATATTTTGTCACTAAGTCCAGTTCCATGTCGCCCGAGCGCTCAGAGTCCTCTTTCCGATTTCGCACTTATTTTATCTTAGAGATGGAATAATGACCCGTGTTGAGCGGTGCGTGCAATCAGTCATGAAATTGTGTCCTTCATTCTCTTACCCTTAAGTTCAAAATTGTAACTAGCCGGGCTCTCATTCAGCAAAATATCTTTCACTCTTCACTCTCATTGCATAATCTTAAGCATTGAGTCATTGTGGCTCAGACGGCTAAACCTAAATCTAGACTTTCTATACCGTCTTTTGGACCAACTTGCTTTTATGGCGGTGCCACACTCAACTTAAATTTCAAGCTTGGCTAGAAAGTTCAACTTCCATACCCCCCCGGTGTGAGCTCCTGCCCGCAAAGCCCTGCCCCATCGCTTTTGTTTGACTTACCGCTCAAGCATCTGGAACAGTCTCCTCGACCGGCTTTGAACTATTATACATCGTCATACGTTTTCGCGGTCCATATTTCATTTTCTCATTACTTGCGGTGCTGCTGTACAACCGCGGAAGGCAAGACCAACGAGATAGGCTTGCAATGTGGTAAGAAATCGTAGAGCGTGGAAAAAACAACAATTAAGCGTAAAATACGATTAGCTCAATGGCGAGGTCAGTTGACTTAGACCAAAGCTGAAAAACCGTTGCCGAATGTGAGTGACCTTGGGCAGTCGAGTAAATGGTCAGAGTTACGGAAAGCACACGTGCGGGCAAAGTGATGGAGATATTCCAAAGAGAGGCAAACTACAAGATTCTCTCAAAAGTGTGGTTCATGCTGAGACTGGGCAGACTCACTGACGTCACTGCCAAATCAAAAAAAGATGTTTGCGAGCGAGAGGTAGTGCTAATCCATAGGGCCAAACAAGCACCGTAGTACGAATCGTGGAACACGTGGAAGAGGCATACCGAAATCGCAACACCAAGATGATTAGGCCAAAACGAAAGACTCAGCGAGTTAGATCGAACTGGTCCCTGGGGCGTCTGAGGTCAAATAAACAAGTGAACGAGTGCACTATGGGGCACAGTTGAGAGTGCGAAGGGAATAGTTGCGGGCGTGCCATCAAACAGGGAATAGCAGTTCCGTGTTGTCATTGCGCCGACATAGATCGGCTTATAGACAGTCTCGTAACGGACATCCAGTTCGAGATGATCGGGTTAAAGATGGGCAATTCTGTGGAGTGGGGATTGCTTTGGTTGGCCATGGAGGTCTACTGAGGTAGAATAAAGCAGCCGCAGGATCACAGGCATTATCGGTTCGACTGAAGATCCGCTAAGATTCAAAGCACAGACCAATCGGGGTGGTCAACGAACATACACACCGTCAGGAGCTTGAAAAGAAGAGGGAATGGAACAAGAGCACTAAGGTCTGATGAGCTTGAGGAGGTATCACATAGGACGGAGTCCATCAAAAGAAAAAAGTTCTAAAGTCTATCAAAGTCGTCTACATATATCAACACCACAGGAGGAGAGTCACCATTTCTCCCGCCCACCTCGCGAATATACACAACGGCATGACACACAGTGTCTCGTCAAGTTTGGTAGCCCCATGTTACATCACCGTGGTGTTGCTGAGGCGCTCAACCCAGCGATCATTCCAAAGATGCGATCCAGCGCTGATTACATGACCTAGCTTGTTCCGCTTTTGCCTACCGTGTGCCTGCCTCATATGATTGCGTTGTACTTCTGGCCTGACTTTCCCCCCAACCGGATAACGTCTGGCAGATTGAGTTCAGTATTTTATAAGCCTGCAGGTCACGGATTTTTGGACTGATACACCGGACCGAGATTTTCTTTCGAGTTTCTTGGGTCAGCGCCCCCCGTTCACCTGAAAGGCACAAGTGAAAAAAGTGTGTAGCGCTGCTTTTCCAAATCTCAGTGGGCGGAACTATGCTTGCCAACGCAAGGACTTGCGTAAATAATTGTCTAATAGTGAATAGAAAAAAATGGATTCCAGAAGAAGGTTATTCCACGCAGCTACTACCCGAAATGCGAAAAAAATTGCCTGATAAAAGTGTGCGCTCTGAGCTTGAAAAGCTCCCCACCATGTTCTCGTCATGTGTTTGCTGGGCCTTAACCCAAATGGCGGTCTAGGGAGACAGAATTCAACTTTTGTGTGCTTTGCAACCTGCCGACTAGTCACCCTGGGCGCTGGCGCCCAAGGAAACGCTTATCGTGTAACCCCGATTGTTTTGATATTTAAACTTGTCGGCTATGTAACAACGATCTTCAGGCTAGTGCGCATACAAATCATTGTTGTTTATGCCCAGATCCCAGAGTGTCCAGAAAGTGAACAGGCGTGGTTTCCGAACAGTCCACAAAGAAGGCATGCTATAAAGATGACTTGGACCAAAGCACCGAATCCCAGAAAAGTGGATCCCGGACGTCCATGTGCGTCCGTGGTCTAGCGAGAAGCAGGTTGAAAGACGCGAGTTAATAATGTGTCACCCGCGTAAGTGCTACAGAGCGCTGGTTTGGGGAGGACGACGACGATCGCGTCCGATGCATGAGAGATTCGAACACTCGCCGGCCCCCGTAAAGGCCACTTATTTTACTGTCGCTGAACTCTTGATGTGGCAACCGAACTACGCCCATGTTTAGACAAAGTGAGAAAAACCGTCAACCTAGCTAGAAAATAAATTCTTTTATTTTATGCTTCACTACTGGCTAGATTCTGGGTCGTTCGTCCTTTACTCAGGATGCATACACAAAAGTTAAGTCCCTTATTTCGAGACCTAACACTCAGAAGGCATTAGCTAAAAGCTGCAACACTGCGAGTTGGCACTTGAAGATGATGTCGTGTAAGCACGGTTCTACGAGACTGTAACCGCTGAAGTGCTTCTATTATGAAGTAAGTTTTGCTGTCAGTTTATCGGCCACATACCTCATAGTGACATCTCGATAAACTAAATTACATCTTCCTATCATTTTAGGACTTCAGTTGCTCGATGAACACAGCCACCAAGATGGCCGTGAGCTCCATTGCGGGAAATATGTAATAACCAAAACACCCACTCGAACAGAAGATATAGGACAAAATTCAGGTAAAAGAGTAATCCACATATTTTTTATCAGAGGATGTTGAATAAGGGTTGTAGCAAGTTCCACAAATTATTATAGCTACAGAAAAGGCTGCAACTTCCGTTCATTGTAAGGGCTTCATAAATTCCCGTAGGTCGCGCTATCTCCTTCTAGTAAGAACTGTTCTCTAAACCAAGATATTTGCCGGCCTTGAAAATTCGCTCACTTTAACAAACTGCCCATCCAGAGAACTTGTAAAAAGCGCGTTGGACATAGACACTTTTGATCGTGAAGTGGTAACCATGAACAAATAGTAGATTCCGATAACTCATTTATCTTCTCCGCATACCACTTGGCGCTGGCCACTATTGTCCTCATTAGTCTCTCAACCAGGCGCTTCTGAAAAAGGGCTCGTCAATACATCAAGAGTTTAACCAGGATTCAGTCCATCCATTTTCTGAGATGATGACCGTTCTTGGTCCGACGGGTTTTCACGGATTGACGGATCGATACAGAGGATCGAGGCTTTCGCCCAAGTTCCCCGGGTCGGGTGTTGTTCCACTAGTTCTGATCCTATTTTTCGCATTTCGATGAAGAAACGTATCACCGCACCAATGCTTCATATCGTAGCCCGCAGCAATGGCACACGCCTCGACCAGCAATTGTCTCTCTTACTGCGATAACGCCGTTTAAACTGTTTTATTTTCCTCTGAGACGTGCCTGGGTCCGCTGAAATCGAGCAATTTGTCAAAAACGTTCACTTCAGTTTCCAGAAGCACCAAAATATTCTGCATGAAATCTTAGTGAACAAGTGGGAATAGGGCAGTATCTCGGACACATGGCGCACCAGCTCCTTGGAACTCGGAAGCCAGCGGCGTAAGTCGCGGTTGACCTATCCACGCTCATGGACATAATTAGCAAGATCCCCTAAGGTTTTGCACTTGGCCCACTTGTGTCCATCGGATGCTTTACTTCGCTTCCCAGGTACGCAGTGGTTACCGTGTATCGCCGAACTGAAAATCAAGTCACTTTTACCCTAGGCAATACTGACTAACTGCTTCCTTTTTCCGTCCCTAAAATATATGTGCTTGACCCAAAACGGTTCAATTTTTGTTTTTTTCAGTCCACTGTTTACTTCTAATTCCAGCTCATCCCCATCGAGGCTGCTTCAAATCTCAAGAATATTCCGGCACAATTCTCGTAGGCTGCAGTTAACGTCGGGCTGTTCCCATCCTGACCCTCTCATAAATCGCCTTTGTAGAATTCTAATTTAAGTCCGTGAAGCCAGCTGCCTGGCTTTATATTCATTCATTATTCTGTCTAACCGCAAAAATGACAATCCTTTTGGACCTTCCTGGACGAAGTTGTATTGAAAATCTTTCGACACCGGAAAGCGTCCCGTCCCTTGAATACCCATCTCCAAAACCCTCAAAGCGCGGTCATCTATCTACTTCCGCCTGTTAGCACATAACTAATAAGAGCTTTGGTGCTCCCGAGGAGGCTTTTAGGAGGGAAAATTACAACCATGCCTCCTGCTCCCACAATGCTATGTAGGTAATTTACCAAAGCCGGACTCCGCCACGGAACTACCAATGAATTCTGATTTTCTTTTTACTTCCACTGTTTCTTCCTATCGTAACCTGACCCACACTCTAAAAATTAATTACCCTGGGCGGTCTTGACTCCATCCGACCCAACCTTAGGCGTCAAGAACGCATATGCCCGTCGTCCTAACTTCAACTAACTTAAGGTCCTGCCTTTGCCAGCTTAAACTGACGACACTATACCTTAAAATTCCTGATATAATAATAATGGCTGCAGTCGCTTTCATTTTGTTCTTGTGTGGACATCCGGGTCGCCCGCGATCAGCGTGGTCAACTGGATGTAAGAGGGACATTCCGGGTGGCTGTGTTCAGGTTTGGGGCTTTGGCTGTCGGGGTCCTGGGCGACGGCTGTGCCCACAGTCAAAGAGGCCACTTTTGACGGAGTCGAGCTGGAGATTGGCAGTTCCACATTCTCAGTGGTTGTACGGTTCTCGCGGCATTCCCCGATGTCGAGGTCAACGCATGTGGTTGGTTTGTTGATAGATTTCTCCGCTTGTCTCCACTGTTGTTACTTGGGTGTGGAGTTCACTCTGCACCGTTGTCGTCCGCTACGGAAAGAAGCGCTGATAGCTTTACGTACTTCGGGCGCTCCGTCCACGTGGGGCTTACCTCCTCAAGAGCATAACTGCCTTTGGAAGTCGAGGGGTCTGTGGTGGTTGAGTAGGAACTGTTATCCGGAGTCTCGGCCGGTTGTGTCGGCGTGCTTTCAGGAGCACAAAGGGCTGTAACCACAATCGGTTTGGCCATAAGTTTGGGTCGGCTGAACTGGCGCCAAGTGGAAGCCTGTTTCGTATCGCTCCCCTAGAACTGCTGTGACCCAGCTTTCGCACCTCCAGAGGGCGATCCCTAAATAGACGCCTGAACGTTGGGTAAGCCTTTTGAATGCTGACAGCCCGCTCCAAGCTCTTCTGTACGGCAGACTGGGAGGAAAGGATGACGAGAAGCCCAACTGTTTGCTTGCTTCCTTTCTGGCGTAACCAGTCTGTGTGAATCGATTAGTGGTCAGGCTTTGAGAGGACACTACCAAGGAGCGATTGTGCCTGCTTCGTTGGCGTGATTTTTCTAGAGAATGACCCCCAGATTATCAGTCTGCCCTCCCTTACGCGTCCGTCCACTAGAGACGCCGTGGCGGTCTTTATTGCCCCATCAGAGAGCTGGATGGCCTTTTTTGTAGCCAGCGGACCAAGAATGGATAGTGCTAGGTGCTCATCCAGCGAAAAATTCTTTATCAACTTTCAGGTCACTGCGTTCTTTGTGTTTGCATCCTCTAAGGCTTTGGAAAGAAGCTACAGTTTCGCGTCGAGTATCCCGAGTAAAACGAAGCATTTACATTGGTCATTGTGATTCAGAAGTGGGGGGTTGGTCTCGTTTTTGGTGGCTCTCTTCTTAGTTGTGGAATGCATTGCACCCTTGATGTTGAGGCAACTGGCGCAGGCAAGCGGGTCAGGAGAGTTAGTCAGTTGGCTGGTCGTTCTGTAAACCTGCATTTATAGTGAGATCACGCACGTCTGGTATTGCATAACGAGTCTTACATTCGACGGACAGCCATTTCACCGACATCTGTTGTGGTCCATGAGTGGATGCAGAGAGCAGCCTGCATTGATTAGTGACATGTTTGCGGCTGAGTGCAAAATAGGGACTGGGTGCAAAATAACAGAGGTTATCACGTAAATGTTATGGTAGAGGGAGGGAATTCAACAAATGACACAATTGAGCTCTTAAAGTATTGTGAACAGTGAAAGAATTCCCTCACATTGCACGAGGGAAAAAAGACACCAGTTTCGATTGCACCGCTGATCAATATCTTGTAGTTATTTTTAACAGAGGCCGTATGCTATGTACCTTCCCAAACTGAATATCGGATAAAGATTGTGCTCGTTAACCCCATAATACGAGGCTACCCCTCCCTTCTGGCGCATTAACCTGCTGAACTCACCGAAACATCGGATCCCATTGAAATAAGCCAATCAGAGCGCTGAGTTTTTTACTGCTCCTACGCGATTTTATTTGCGTTCCCTGTTGACGGCGCTATCTGGGCAGCATGTCCTGCGTCGGACAGGACGCGTTGCGTGAAGAGAATCGTAAGCTGCAGACCGCGCTGCAAGAAGCTTTGCAGCTGAAACAGGAGGCCGCCCAATATGGACTGCGAATCTTGGAGGAGAAACAGTTGCTTCAAGCTCGTTTTGACGAGCTAGTGCGAAATTCGGAGGAGATACAAGAAGAGTTGAAACTGTCAAAACAGGTAATTGATCTTTGTCTATTGACTTGACTTTCTAGAAACTGGAAGAGCAAAGCATGATACAGCGAAGATTGAGTAAAGCTGGCTTCGAAGAGGAGCAGGATTTACTTTCAAAGTACACAAATCGCGAAGAACAGTTGGTCAACCGTGTAAAGGACCTGGAGGTTGAAATCAAAGATCTTAAGGCCAAGTTGGAACGCCAAATGGCGGATAACGATGGACTGCATCAAAAGTATTCGGATCAGTTGACGAAGTTTGAGGACCTCCAAACACTCTATCAGCGGCTGAAGTCAGAAATGAAGGAGGCAAAATCGAAGGAAACACGCTTACTCAATGAGTTTGACGACCTTGAAGCGGAGAATCTTGACTTGCAAAAGACCATTCTCTCACTTAAAACGAGTCAGGTATTCCAAATATACCCGCACAGATTAACATTTCCATCAAGGTTGAATTCGAAAGTCTGCGACACGAATTTAAGCGGATGCAAGAAGAGAATGACATGATTCACAATCAACTCGAGGAGATTACTCGGTTGAAAAGGATGACGGAGAAGTCTTTGGAAGAGGCCCTGGAGTCACTGCAAATCGAGCGTGATCAGCGTCACAATCTTCGGAAAGAATTAGACAGTCGATTGACTTCGGAATCTATGTATCATTTTGGCAGTTTTCATAGTGAGTTGAAGGGCTCCGTTAGTCTGCTTTATCCCGGGCGTGATAGCACCACTCCTGCCGCTGATATATCGATTGAAAAGGTTGAGTCCTCGGTGCTTAGTCAAATGGAACCTAACTCTGTTGGTAAGTCCAAGTTTATATTGATGGTGCCCTACTCGACGAGTTATTCATCCTATTGTTCGAGGAATATTGCTTCTATCGACCCAAGTTGCGCCAGTCCGTGATAGAGAGACAATGTGGTCGTGATACAACGGGATCTGTCATTTATATGCTGCTGAGATATTTTGGGAGTAGTTCTGTGATTTCTAGACTCAATTCTCACTTTTCCGGGAATATACAATTTCACTTTTTACAGTCAAGGCGTTTTTCAAAGACTCGAATCTGTTTGGTTCTTAGTGTTCAGTGGGCTTCGGTTTACCTGAAAGGCGCAGCCGTAACATTATGCAGTATCGCTCTTTAGGGTATCAGATTTGCGCTGCGAAATGGCCGGTGCGAAGTACGACAAAAGAGATTTCAATTGATTTTTAAGCTTGAGTTATACTTGCAGCGTTCACGGATGCCAAGCAGAGGATTATTTCTAAGCCCTGTATCTGCCTGTATCAGTCCTATTACCTGCCTCTGTGGCGCTTGTTGCTTAATGTCATAACGCTAAGCTTTCAAATGTTGGCCCAATTTCGCTTTCTTGGTGTTCACAACCTTCAGTTAGCTTAATCGATGTGGAGTTCGAGAAATTTTCCGTTAGCTGAAACGGATCACGCAAAACAGATATCCACTGCACTCTATTCGCCACTCATTGGGTGTTATCTGCATGGTTCATTAGGAGAGTAGAATTTCCTAACCGACATAGTCACGGAGGTCGTATCGATGAGGTCTTCTCTGGCTATCTTTTCACATTGTGGGGCTATTTTACTGGTATTTAACCGATCGTCTTAATTTTTCCACCCGTCCAACCTGATGACAGCCCTTTGCAATTTTCTGTCCATTTTCGAGCTCCGCCATTTTCCATAAGTCGATTATAGAACGATGCTAACTTTTTGAGACGATCTGGTGGCCACTTATCCGAAGGACTTATTGTTGGCATGAATAATAATAATAATAGTTCAGCTGTAGCTCCCTTTCGGTGCCTAGCTACCATGCCACATAAAGGAGCACGATGGCTGACATACTGCCAGGTTGCCAAACCCAGACGGATATGGATAGTAGTTCAGAATGAGATGAGTTGCATTATTTTCAGAAGCGTCAGCGCAACCAGGTAGATGATTGCTCTATGACTTCGCAAAGTGGTGCTTGTTGTGGTAAAATCGAATCGTTCAGCTGTAACACCTTTTCGGTGCCTAGGTACTATGCCACCCGAAGGAAGCATGAGGGCTGGAATGCTGCCAGGTTGCCCAAGCCTAGACAGGGGAAGTCGAGAGGCAGATGTTGGGTTCGAACGACGGACCTTTCGGTCAGTAAGTTCGCGTTCTAACCAATCAGCCATCAAGAATGAGCCATCTTGAATGCTTTCGCAGTATTTTCTGGCATTGTTTCGTTACCTCTGAAAATGGACGAGGCAGTACGGATTCACCTGTTAGGCTGTTATGTTCTTATACCACAAATACGAATTGAGAGTCAAAGGTCCAGTCCAACCAGGGTGGATTCTATCCGGTCTGTGGTTATGTGGATGAGCTATTTATGTTCCGTTACATTTGGGGTACCGTTTCATTTGGCAGTCTACCACAGCCTTTCTCATTTAATTCTGAGTGGAGTTCCATTCGGTCCGAAGGAACTGTTATGTTTTGGAATCTGATTGTGTAGTTTGCTGTCGCGGGAGGAAATGATTCACACCTGTATATACTGTTGAAATGCGACAAAATTCAGGCTGAAATTCGGCTTATCTCATGGTTGCCAAAAAGTCTGGTGCTGATATGCGCATTCGCATTAGGAGTCTGAGTCCTCTGGTTAGGCCAGTCCTCTGCAGCCGAGCAGGTCAAACTGTTGAGTCATCTGCTCCAGACAGGGTCCCCAAAGAAAGCCCTACTGTCCGCTGCCTCGCGGGTCAGACTTTCGAGTCAGACTAGGGGAACGGTTCCCGAGCAAAGTTTTACAGCCTCCCACTGCTTTGTCAGAGTTTTGGCTCTTAACTCTAGAGGCCAAACAAACCACCTCCCTTGGCCTGGGCAGTCGGAAACTATCATTCTTCCGCATACTTCTTTGTCCACCGATTACACATCCCAAGCCCTACCCACCGTAAAAACAACCGTTGCTGAGTCATTCCATTATCAGTCATCCGACCGATGTGCCTTATACATGTCGCTGACTGATTATAATAAACAAAATAACACTACTGAACCCACCAAATCCTTCCTACAATGAGGTTTTCAACGTTCGTCGACTTGGCAAACAGACAGTACTTTCACAGACCTCATACTCCATCAAAGTTGATGTATGCTGTATCTCTGAAACGCGTATGCAGGACTTAAGCGTGACCATACATCTTAGAGCGCCAAGGACAAACTCATCTTTCTTCCACTTTTCATTTCCACTCTTTCAATTTTCACTGTCCGTGTGTCCTTTGATCCAAAGGCAATGACTTGTGAAATATATGGCGTGAATGTTCCACTCAACCCGATCTGAATTCGCTTGGGTGGATTGGATCCCGGTGAACAGTCGTCTTTGTGCCGTTCGGTTATCCAGCTTAATCAAGCCCAACGCCACTAGACATAGAAATAGTTCGTGTTTGTAATGTCGGCATGCGTCCCATCGGCCTGCAGTGGACACTCCAAGAAGGATACTTCGTTGAGATTCATGCGGTTTCATTTATCAAGCAAGGAGCACTTGACCGTTTACTACTTGGATTTTTCATCAGAGTACACACTGATAATGAGCACGTGGGTAAAGCACGGCATGTGTAACGAGTCACTCTTGCGGCATTCACTACTGTCTGCCCGAATTCTCCGATGCGATCAAACGACCACGGGATATCGAGATCGCTAGTTCAGATTGATGCCAGATAATCCATACCAGCGGGGAGCGAGTACAACGGTGGACGTAAATCCCCAAACTCTAAACAGAGAGAAGTCTAACAAAAGACCGAGAGCTTTAGTAGACAATTCAGGAGATGAAGACGGCTTCTGCTACCGAAAACAACGGTGCCCTATACCACTTACTACAATTGACTGACCAGGGGAAAGCAACGATCAGTGAGACGATAAGTGAAAAGACGGCTCATTAGTTCACTCGCAAAACCGCTGACTGGAAAGAGAGGCTAAATATTTTGAAGATCAGTTTGGCTGGCCTCCTGGAACCCAGCCTCCTGAGACATTGCGTACGTCGAATGGTATACAGACATTAATTCGCCGTCAGAAAAAGGAATTAAATACGAAATATCCGTACCGAAACGTGAGAAGGCACCAGGACCATATGGTTTGTATTCAGACCTTTCGAAAGAAGGTGGAAAATCCCTGGTGACCCGTCTGACAAAACTCATCGATGCGATGTGGATTGAAGAGAAAATATCCGTAGAATATGACACATCGACAATCATCCCTATATTTGAAGGGTACGTATACACTGCGTGAAAACCACCGTGGAATTTGTTTGGTAGCTGTGGTGTCTAATGTGCTGTCTCGTTTTATCTTTCGATGGTTGACGGAACACGGAGAGGCACCTCTGTGAAAACCATGCTGGGTTCCGTCCTGAAAGAGGATGCACCTATCACATTTACACCCTCTAACAACTTCTGGAACGGGGACTTTACTTCCAGATACCAATAATGTCGGTCCTTCTTGACTTGAAAGGTGCCATTGACTCTGTAAGTCGTTAGACATTATGGCGGTGCCTCTGGAGCACAAGTATCCATAAATTCTGGACTCTGCTTGAAGCGCTGTACGCCAATTCCGGTGGACTTATGAAGGTCTACTGTAGGCCCTCGCGTCAGCTCACCCCCTCGAGTGGTATCAGACTGTCTCTCGTCATCTTTTCTCTTTCAGTTCGTCATCAATTTGATCATGAACTCATTGCCAGCCTCCAATGCCTATGAGGTCGAAATGCTACAAGGGCTCAGAGGTATCGAATATGCAGACGGCGTAGTTATTCTTGGCTCTGACACTGGCGTGATGCAGGCGATATTAACTCACCTGGATTGTTCATTCTTAGGGTTTGGCATAAACTGCGCACCTCTAACGTGTAAAATGCTGCCACAAGACTGTGTGGACTCGAATCCCTACCTTATGCTTGCCGATGTCGTCGTCATCGTTGACAGCAATATACCAGTAATACATGCTGGTGCTCAACTGCCGTACGACTATGCGGGCAGAAAGTCTCCGTGAAGAGTGGAAGGAAATGGGAAAGGTAGGGAAGAAGCCTTATGTCCTTAAGGAAGACGGAAGAGAAGTAAATGTCTGGAAGTAAAGCTCCGTCAACGGGATCAACCCAACGTCCTTTGCATACCTCATCCGACCCGAACCGAGCGCACAACGACAGGCAGACTTTAGTGAGGCAGTCTGGCCAGCTAGGCAGATGAACCGATTGTGGTAGTAAATCTATCCGAGTGACAGGCGTATCTTCTTTTGCCGATCTTCCCGGCGTAAGTTCACCGACACCCCTGTATTATATCAGCTATTGCCACCAGTGCGGAGCTTTCCACTCCTATCACCCCAAATCGTCGCCATCTGAAATCATTATACAACATGCATCAAGTTTTTAGACCGTCAAGCATTCCGAAGTGTTTACACCTCCAAGCGCTCAGTCACACAGTTTGGAAAAAAGTGATAGCATGAATGCCGTGGCTTCGTTTAGTCGCCATTTCTCGTAGCGTCCTCAGCAAAGAGAAGGCCACAGGGACTCTCCTGGAGGACAGACCGCTCCAACAGCATCTGTCTGACAAGTCACCTCCACTTCGAAGTTTCGGCTATTCTGAGGTAGGCGGTCTTTGTAGACGATGATTCGGCATGTGAGCTCGAGATGGCCCAGTTGTTAAGGGGCGCGATGTTACTGACTGTGAGGTTTTGTCTTTCGAGCCCATCCTGTTCCTCTCGACTGCTCCTGTCTAGACTCTTGCAACCTGGCAGTATCTCATTTCTCGTGTTTTTTTCGGTTGACGTGGCAGCTAGACACCAAACGACTGTTTTTCAGTTGAACGATTATTTTTTGTTCGGCATGCGTAACACCGGGCCGATTGAAGTACTTGCTGCACAAATGAGCACCCGTTTTATAATTACTTCATTATGAATCGATACCAGCAACATTTGAGACACTGAAGACATCTCAGATCACCTGCCTGCGGGGGCCGCATCTCCCGACCATATAATAGCACAGCGCTTGCTGTAGCCTGGTACACGCGACCCAGTGACATGTTCTTTCAACGTCATGGTTGACATTACCTTGGAGACGTGACTCGGGTTTTCAGGATCCCTGCATTGAATTCTTCGTACGTTCTATCGTTCAGCTGTAACACCCTTTCGGTGTCTAACTGCCATGCAACCCGAAGGAAGCACGAGGGCTGGGATACTGTCAGGTTGCCCAAGTCTAGACAGGGGAGGTCGAGAGGCAGAGGTCGGGTTCGAACCACGGACCTTCCGGTCAGTAAGTTCGCGCTCTAACCACTTGAGCCATCTCGCCGTACACACTTTCGTCAGTGCTGATACAACCACAGCCTCCATTGCTTCGTGGATTACAAGGGACATTTTAGGTACTGCACGTTCTGAAACATGACTTCACCCTTTGTAGGTGCAAGGCTCATGCCGAAAGAGGGTACAATGATGGTGAGTTTACTCTCGCTCTATCTTCCCTTTCAAATATTGGACCATATCCTCTGTATACTCCATCCGACAAGCTTCACCAACAACGATTTGAACACGAGGTTTCTGAGCAGTTTTTGGCATTCGCCTCATTGTTTTATCGAAAACGAAGAGTAAATTTGGAGAGAGGAGATCCTTGTCGGACACCACTTGTGGGGAAATCTTTAGAGAGATCTCCATTCGTTCTCACACGTTCCATAATATTTGAATGTAAGATCCGACCATGTCCACGAACTTCTGGGGTATCCCGTGGCCAAGCCTGGTTAGGAGCGCTGGCCGATCTACGGAGTCGAAAACACCTCTGAAGAAAAGGAACGCCAAGATTGTGAATGGTTTGTACCTGTGACGCTATTCAAGCACCTGACGGTGTATGACAAATGATCGTTGCAGTCTTTATCCGGCCAAACTTCCACCTGTGGCTGATGAGCTAAGGTTTCTCGTGCCACCATAAGACGGAGAACCAGTGACACCAGAAGCCTTATTACAACGGGAGTCAAACTGATATCTCTGCGGTCATTACATTCATGGCAAACGCCCTTTCTGAAGAAGAGAACTATTGTCGGCTGACCCCAGTTATCTGGCATGGTACTTTTCTCCCAGATGGATGGAAATGAACTACACAGGTACTGACTGGAGACTTCACCGCTGTCTTTGAACAGAATAGGTGGAAGGTCGTGGGAACCAGGAATATGGTGACGTATGAGTAAGGACATACTCGCAATCTCACTGATAAAAGCCTCATTGCGTTCGGAGACGCTCCTACGTGGCCTCTGAATGTAATATCCGCTTGGGAAGTCCTGTTCATTACAATGCCGTAGCAGTATTTTTGCTGGAGCAAAGTGGAGACTTAGCCCTACTGTACCCATTAGATGAATTAACTAACTAAACATCAATCAGCTGCACTCAATGGGATTGCTTTTGGAACCCAACAACAATGATGGCGGTACTGTTCAGCTGTTCTGTGCATGCCTCCAGCTGCGTTACAGGCCACATGTGGTACAACCTCGATCAAACGTCAGGTGGAGTTGGTGGCGCTACCCCTAACAAATTTTCGTGAAAATTTGGTAAACATTTTGTAATCTGGTTCCGTCCATTGTGCGGAGTCCTCCGAAAGCGACGCAACTCCCGTAGTAGCTTGGGTAGTCAAGATGGTTCTCAACATAAAATATGAACTTCATCGATTGATAGAATGTCCGTACTCTTAGCGTTGACGGCCTGTTATCGGTGTCCACTCTATGACTGCCGCATACCGGGTGGCTTTCGGATTGTCTGCACACAAAAATCGACTATTCGATGTGGACATCTCTGCCTGTGCAACGTGGCCTCTATGAGCAGACAGCGTACGACCAAAAGTGACAGTTAGCCATCTGGAAGAAGCGCCCCACGATGGAATCGGTAAGCGTTGTCATAACCCGCTGCGTCTAGCTCAGATCCGATGGCGACATCTACAATCGTTCGTCTGGGCATCCCTTACACAAGGCGTTGAGTAATGGAGAAAATCTGAAGACGTGGATCACCGCAACTGAAGACGATGTGGAACAACTTGGTCCCCATATGGCCACGGTCTTACATTGCTGAAAGCAATTGCGGATTGTGATTTCTGCGGACCTGGAATCCGTATTCCTTCTTATAGATAGCATCTTATTTCAGTTTTGGAAACCAAGAACGATGTACGTGTGCACGGTGGTTGGAGTTACTACAACTTATTGCAGCAGGTAGGTTAGAGTGCACCGGGATTGTTTAGTTTGTCAGTTGGTCAGCTTTAAATCAAATACAAAGGGTACGCTGATTCCAGCTGCTACAGCTTAGGTCACCAGAAACTGGGAGAGCCTGGAAAATATAGTCAATTATTGAAGGCAATGCTGTGATCACTCGGTTGGGGGAACTGGACAACTACGTGGTAGCTTGGATGCACGGAGTGCCACTGACTGTGTGATTGAACCATGTCTATTAGTGTCATTCGCCACTAGTGAGTTGAGTCCCGGGGTTCCTATCCAGGGAGGTGTTAGTCGTCCATCTTTGGGATTGTTGGTGCATAAAATAAATGGTAGCAACGAATACTGGGTCGATGAACAAGAGAATATGTACAATGGTCCCATTGGTCATGTGACCCCCTCCGACGATCGATGTAATGGATCTATGCTACCACAGTTTCGCAGGTGACGTGCACAAGACCAGTTCTGCCTCTCCTGCTATGTAGTATCCAGGTATCTCGCGGTACCCTCCAGTTAGAACCTGTTTCCGCAAACAGGTCACAGCGAGGTGATCGATCCTCGACACGACGCACATGGCTGAGCCAGGTAGTTAGACAACTCATCAGTTAAGCAAGAACGCGGCCGATTTATTGTCTAGAGCCACTAGTCGCGCTACTTCTGAATGCCTTTTGGCTAGTGCTGATATTGAAATGGCGCAAAAGTAGTAGGTTGCCTCAGCATGGATATCGATTTACTTTCTTCCCGAAAATGCGCATCGTAAAATTGACGGACGGCAGCAGTCTTAATCTACAGAACCCATCAGGAATTTCAGGAATGTGGTCAGTTTGAATCCACTGGTGATAGATTGACGACAGCCGCTATGGTGTTCTAGGCCTTCCCGGACTGGGACCATATCTTAGCACATATTCAAGGACCATCGTCTGTACCGTTTCGAGTTTTATCTACGCATGCAGACCACCGGGGTTGTAACTTTAGGAACACATTCATGTGTTCCACTCTGCAGCCACGATGTTGACTCTTCGTGCGCCTCAGAGATCCTGAAATTGGGTGTAAAACTCATCCTTGGAATTGTTGGGATAGCAGTGAATCGACGAGGCGAGTTGAGGAAAAATCTTAATTCCGAAACCTCCTTTCTTACACTTTCGCATATTCCCTCCTCCCCACCCCACTGTGATTATTCTCTCTGCGGATCCCAGTTCTAGAACAGACCGCCTTGTTCTCCGTGCATCACACCCAGGCGGAGCTTCTACATACCCGTCTTCAGTAATAGCTCCAAACAATTCGAAGCCGAACGTGGCACATTACTCATAACGTTGCTGAAAAAGTTCATACTTCGCACGTCAGCCAACTTATTCAAAATTTTCTGAAAGTTCGCATTATGGGATACCTGAGGTAGTTTTTACCTCAGAACAAGATGACTGGCTAGAAAATAGCCTATTATTCGGCACCACGAGCCAAGATGCTCACAGACACTGTTCAGTGCTGAAAATGGTACGGCTAACTATTGCTAACAATGGCGATTGATGTGAGAGCGATGTTAATAGCGATTGTTAAGATTACATGTAAGCTAATTGACACTGTCGGCTCCGATATGGGAGTTGTTGCCGGAATCCGAGGCAATCCCGGTGTTTTCGGTCATGGCTTCTGATTATCTTTCTTAGATGTCGGCAGTATGGCCCAAGTCGTTTGGCTTAACACTAGAACATTGAAGTGGATTTTGGAGTTGAAAAATTTATAGTACTGAGTTCGAGTATCAACCGTCCAAAAGTCGCAGATCTTTTCAAGAGTCCCTGGCGTGAAACGATACAAAGCTCCTGGAATTATGCACAGCTGAATGATTGAACTGATAGTCCGTGGACTTTGCTCAGAATATACAGCAAAATACGTTTCTGCATTGCGAACTGAACCAAGTTCCCGTATGGCGACGCTCCATAGCACAGTGGCCAAACAACTACTGGTCTCTACCTTTAGGCCGGTATGCGCTAACTGGTTGCTACCGTCTTGAGCCAATGATCTCTATCAGCTTATCAGTCCCACACAGCCGTAGATTTTGCCCTACGTTACCATTTTGTTAATCCCAGTTGATTTACTGGATGTGCACTTCGCCAGTGATTTTAATGGGTTTTCAAGCTCCAGTGGTTTTTGAAATCAGGGTATCAGCCAGGTTGTTCCCGCAAGTATGGGGTACGTCGGGAAGTATGTAATCCAGAGATGGCTCAAGTGGTTAGAGCGCAAATTTACTGACCGGAAGGTCCGTGGTTCGAACCCCACCTCTGCCTCTCGACTTCCCCTGTCTAGACTTGGGCAACCTGACAGTATCTCAGCCCTCGTGCTTCCTTCTGGCGGCATGGCAGCTAGGCACCGGAAGGGTGTTACAGCTGAATGTTTTTTTATAGTAATGATGGAATTGCATTTAATTGTTAATGACACTTACACGCCACAGGTTTGAGTGATTGAAGGTTACTACTTTTGGTGTGACATGCCTGGCGCGAGTGGCTAGTCGCAGAATCAACCCTGGTTGCAACACGTGAATGCGGAACATCCATCCGTCAACGCCAGTGTTACCAGGTCTCAAGCCATCCATAGTGTCCAGACTACAGAAGCGCACTGATGATGCAGTTCTACATCTCAACAAAGTACCACGATTTTACTTGTGAAGGGTGTCCTTTCGAGGAACATTCTCTTACGAGAGCTCATTATCGACAGTCCAACCTCTTTGTTATTGCTTCACTATAGAATGTCATGCACCACCACCACCACCATCATCATCAGAGACAGCAACGTCTGTGTTGACACTGATGCTTCACTGCTGTACAAATGCCCGCCCTGCTGTATGCAGCAAGTCAGGCGACCTGGTTGATGGCACCACGCGGCGGCGGCCTTAATCTAGGCAGGAGGACGATTAGGGTCCTCATCCAAAGCCTATGGCTCAAAAGCCTAACCACAAGGCAGTGGTTTTGGGCTGGAAATGCAAGTACATTACCATTTTTACGGAACATGTCGCTACACATGTTCCAACCCCTAAACGGGAGGACCAAGAGACTTCTCGTCAGACCAACCTGGTATGAGAGACTCTGAGTGGCGCGCGGACACTCCCCAGTATCGTTCAGGGGGCCTCGGAGGTACACAAGCCGCCACTCCACTGTAAGGTTCAGTCTCCTCGTGACGGAAATGTCATGCACAAACTGGGGCGCCGCCAGGGCGCCTGCACTTGGACAAAAGGATGAGGAGGACTCTCAACCAAAGCCATTATCTCAAGATGTGTTTGGTGAAAAAACATTAAGGCCCTCTAGTTTTTAGGAAGCAACTCGCCACGCACGTTCCAATTCCAGGGACAGGGAGACTGTTCGCCAAACTCCTGTTGGCTGATCACTCGTAACGGAGTTTGAGTATAAAGTTACATTGTTGGAGCTTTTCGGCTGTTTTTGTCTCTCGCTTCGCTGCCGTACAACCATGATTTATTTGAAAGCTTTATTGTGAAGAGAAGAATAAAGATGGACGGGGAAGGGACTTAGTGCTGGCTTACTACAATCATTCCGAGGTGCCTACACCTCCAAACACTCACTCAGGCAATCTGGGTAGAAACTGACAACAAGATCGTCACTGACATCGGTTGGCAGCCATATCTTGCAGCGTCTCCAACCAGGCGCAGTGGGGATCACGTGGTCCCCATCCTGGAAGGCGAGTAGCACCGACAGCACCCAAACTTTTCGTGATTTCTTTCATACCCTTCTGCCAGGTCAAGGGTTGGCCACCTCTTTGCTTACGCCACTCTGAATTGGGCATGGGAAACAGCACTCTCTTCGGCAAACGATAGGTAGGCACGCGCAACACATGTCCCAACCAACGCAGCTTCTGGTGCTGGACACATTAAAGTTAGAAACAAAACAATAAATCTGTTCTGTGCAACTCGGTATGCCCTTCACATGCAGGTTTACTTAATCCGGCTTGGTCATTGGGTTCTTAGAGTCAACGTGTGAGTGAAAATTGAGTGAGACGCTGAAAGAGTATATGATACTATAGCGAACAGCATAGATGTTTCCTAACCAAACTCGGCTAAGTGTACTACTTCAAAATTGATCTGGATGTCGGAACACATTAACAAAACGTGGTATGTGCCGCCATTTTCGTTCGCTGAATTTTGATGTCCTTCACCTGCTGGCACTTGAATTTAGCACCAGGCACTCCGGCTGCGGACTACTCGTGAAGGTTGTGGCGAACCTATGTCTGCGCTTCCTCTCTAACCATTTCAGGTCTTCCCTAGGCATAAAAGAACAGGCACATTTTAAGAATTAGTTCACGAATGCTATTACATGGCGTTCCTAACTGCGTTTGGTGGCGGCCCAACGTAGCCTCTTTATTGTTTTCTTACATGTCAGTCGACACCCAACCAGGCCAATCACTGCATGCTTCGGATTTGCCCTGTTTCTAAGGTTAGTGCTGATTCGAGTGAGCCTCTTACTTGACTCCCTTTGATAACTCATACGGGACCAAGTCGAAAGTACCATGCAACATGCATGCTACGCATGCTCAAGTTGGCAATGCCTCCTAATTTCTTGCCTCGGTATTTCTCCTTTCCTCCAGCAGCACATAACAATCGTGATGACGGTCTCCTGTCTGCCTCGATGGTCAAAACTACAAACGGAACTCCTAATCTCGTATCTCCCGGTGACCTGTTCACTGAAATCCGTTCTTCAGAAATGGCCAAATTCCAGACTGAATTGGCTCAACTCGAGACAGAAAAGAAGGAGTTAGTCCGAAGCCTAGAAGACACTCAACGATCGTTGGAACTTGCTACGAGTGAGGTATCAAACAAACAGGAGCGTATCAATGGTCTGTTGGCCCAGCTGGATGCCATAATGTCGGTCAAGTCGGAGGCCGATTCCGAATTCGAGGCCAAGGAAGCGGAACTGGGCTCTTTGGGTGACGTCAGTGGAATCCATGGCAAGGACGCAATGGCAGACTCATCATTGTCTTTGCTTATGCACTTGGATGACAATGTTGATGAGGCCATAAAGTCCCAACCTGCCTACAAGCGTCTCCGCAAGGCACTGCGATTAAGCGAGAACCGATATTCGGTCGCCTTACGTCAAATAGGCAGCATGCAACACGATTTGTGGCGTTACCACGAGCGAGATAAGTTGGACGCTCGACCGGATTTGGCGACTGAGGAAGGATTGAAAAAGGAGGTATTGCAGCTACAAGCCAACTTGGACCAGCGTGCTGAAGAAATCAAAACTTTGCAGAATTTGTTGACAACTCGCCAGATGTCGATTGAATCAATGGAGAAGCAAGTAATTGCTTGTTCCAAGGATATTCGACGAGTTGTTGTCTGTTTGTTGGACAGCTATACTATGGTCTGTTCGACAATGAAGGAGGATCCGCCTAAACATGTGAGTTTTGTCTGGTTTTTGTAGTTTCGCCCTTGGCCAAGTTTTATCTAGTTTTGACCAACGGCTACACCTAAGGAAGCCTTCATTGGGTTGAACCCTAGTGAAACCCAATTAGTCAGGTGTGGAAAACTATAATCTTGCGTTGTTTTGTGTAACATATTTAGGGGGTAAAGTGAGTAGCCATGAAAACGGCATCCTTAGTAGCCGTTCCCAAGGTGCTGTCAATGCCAAAAGCATGATATACGGAAATTGTGGATATTACCATCTTCATAGGTGATGCGCATCATCAGTAGAGACCTTGCCAGATCGGCTGGCGATCAACGCTGCCCGAATCGATGTCTTTTCTCCCTCAAAATGTCAAATACTTTCCCAGGTTTGGATAATTGTCGTTCTGGGAGACCAGGAGCTAGAAATGATATATGGAGTCTTACAAAATGATTGATAGCGGAGTATTGAAAATAAATTTCCTCGATGTATGTTCAATGCAAATTTGGTATTCGTTAAGTTCTACTCTCTCCGACTTGGACGTGCTCGCCGATCATGTGTGAAGTGGCACACGTACAAAGTAACCGAACATTCAGTGTGGCAAGGTCTTTGAATCTTCGAGTTACTAGCATCCGTAAACTGGTGTCTGCGCAGTATGTTTTTCGTATTTGCCAGGACCACCATGTAGAGAGTTAGGAGATTCGTGAAAAAGTCTAGATATCCCACCGTTGCGGGGCGCGACTTCGATTGGTTGATTGGCCAGGCTTCAGCACTTTTCTGTATGCATAATAATAGTACCCATCGTTGGGTTGTACTACCCTTTCGGTGACTTGCTGCCATGCCATCCGAAGGAACCACAAGGGCTGAGATACTCCCAGGCTGTCCAAGCCAAAAGCAGTCTAGTTGCTTAGGTTGGACTCGAGCTACGGCCCTTTTGAGCAGTAACTTCAGGGCTTGACCAATGAGCTATCTCGAGCTCAGCATGCACGAACATAGATCATCAAACGAATCGGATACAGCATTATTTATTGCGAAACGCGATTGGAAACAAACGGATACGATAACGAAAACCTCATTGGTACAGAGTTCGCGAAACTCAGTACTCTCAGGCTTGTTCCTAAACTTCCCTTCACATTGTTTAAATATTTGGCTTCGATGAACGAACCTAGTCGAACAGCCCAATAGTCTCCAACTCGGCTGTTGATTACTTACTGGAGCGGTGCTTTGAACAGGCATTACTCACCGGTTTCATCAGTAGTCTAAGCCTTCACTGGTGACAGTCTTTCTGTCAAGCGTAGGGTATACGCCAGCGCAGTGTGATATTACTACCCGGTGGGCAACTGGGTGATGGGATAACCTCTGTTTAAAATAAAGCATGTTATCTGAATGAATAACACTGAAATGGGCCAGATGTTGTTTTTATAAGAAAAACCTCAATGAACACGCTCTGCACATCACGCAAATAAGTCCCTGGATGTCTGCATCACAGTTCTGCAACCTTCAACACCTTCCCAACACCGGCAGAACAGGTTGTTTCAATCAGTTGATCTGGTCCTCACCTCCAATCTATGGCTCCCACCTTATCTTCCCACTCATCAGTGAAGGTTGCGGGCCGACATGCCCCCCCTCTAACGTGGTTCGGCGCTGCAAGCTGAGGTCGAACTGGGGCCCAAATTTACGAAGCACTAGCAATGATTGATTGTGCATGCACGAAATCAGCTTGTTTCCTCAGAATAACTCCCCAGCATAACGTCAAAGAAAACTCTCTCTCCCTTCTGGTTCTCATCTTTCTTCCGATGATGATGCCAGAAGTCATAAAACCACTCGTATCGATTTTCGCGACACTTACTGAGTGCGAAGCCCACATCGATGTGTATAGAAACTCATTTTCGAGTGAGCGTGTGGTGCCTGTCATGCGTATCGCGTTGTGTGGCCAAACAATCCTTTGCTTGCACTCTTGTGGTGAAGAGTGAATCGGAATTGTATTGATTTTTCTTTCTCGCGAGTACTCAGTCGATCGGAGTTGACCTTGTGAGCAACTGTTGGTCACATAGCTATTATACGCAGAAACTTGATTGACATTCCATCAGACACTGCAAAATGCCTCGGCACTTCGGTTTCACGTTGGCTCAAGCTGGCTCAGATTACTACGATTGGTTAAGTCTCGATTGCATGGTCTTGAAAGGGCACCAGGTTCTGTGCAGAACGCTATGTGGTGCACACATAAGTCATCCAGCCTTGCTGTACCGTTTGGTCGAACATCGGAAGAGACTGACGCATGGATATCCAGCAGAGTTTCTTCCGGGAAGAGGGTTCATGAACCAGACCTTCATTTGCCGACAGCTTCAGACGTCCGAAAATGGTCGAATTTTTTTTTCATGGAACGATTACTTTCGCCTCAGCACTGCTACAATAGCTCAGAGGTGTTCCGGCTGGAATTTTGACTCCATGACACAGTAAGGTTCTGTGGTAAGTCTTTGACTGAAATCTGGAGATAGCGATAGAGATTCCCCTGGTACCGTAGCGAGTTTTCTGTTTATCCCAGTTTTGATCATCGAATCCACCCTCTTTCATGTTGTATGAGTGCGCCCAAGTCTGTGGCCGCTGCTTAAGAGGGGACGATCGCTAGGAGGATCGCTGCTCTGTTGACTGCCGCTGATATGACATGTGTGGGCAACGGTTTATTGATGGTAGATACTCAGGTATCGGTGATCAAGCTGTGCACCCATGATTTGGGTTCTGATAACGCCTGCAATCTGTCTTGTCTATTACGACCTCCTTGTAGCATCCGTTGGTTGATTATCGTTTTTTCTGTGATGTCAGCCAATTGTGCTCTATGAGTTCCCCTCGGCTGCATGAGAAGTGGACTTTCTGGACTTATATTGATTGTTCCGTAGTACCTACCTCCCTATAAGAGGATCCTTGCTGGAATTGTCCGTTGTTGGGACTTCCCGATCAAATGAGCTGCTGTTTTCTTGCCGGTAGTTGGTATCAGAATCCGGGGTGTTTGACTAGAAACCAAAGCCATCTAGTACTGCATCCCACTGTAATACCCTCGAGTGTCGAGTTCTTCTAATGCTACAATAGTTGGACTATGGCTGGCTTGTGTTTTACCCGTATCTGTGCGCAAAGCGATTAGTCGGCGAGTCAGACTGTGGCAACCGTAACCACTGTACATGTACGCGGTATAAAACTGAAGATGACAGAGAAGAGTATTTTGCCTTTCGACTTTCATTCACACAAGCTATCCAATTGTTTTGCCCATTTATACATTTTGAGTCCCCAACTTTGGAACATCAAACACATGGCGCGCATTTAACATTGAACTTTGATACCTCGTAGCTGCGACAGTCTGAAACCACGGGATGTGGTGAGCTAGGGCAGGCACTCAGGCTACTCAAGACAAGTCCAGGCGGGGACTCCTCATCGTTGTTTTTTTGCATTCATGATAGGCTTAGTCAGTCCAAGGTAACGCATCGGCACTGCGGTGTCTACAGACCATATCTTCGTTTGTTTACAAGTGCTGTTAATGGACTGGTCCAGCAATTTAAGATCATAGGTGTAGTCGGGGTCAGGCAAGTCCTATGCTGGGTCACCTCTAGCGAGATAGCTGATTCCGCCTCTGTAGTCTTCAGGCGTGACAGCACAGTTCAGTTCACCAGCAGTTGGCAGAACCCTACCGGTTGTGTTCTTTGGAAATGAGTCTGTCGGCCAATCTCTCGCCACGTTAATCGAGAAATCAAAGGCTTTGTTAGGTAATGAGCGGACCCTAATATCATTTCTTCTGATTTACGTGTTTGCGCTCGGATTTACCATCATTTTCCAATGTCATTACCGCCTTATACTTTGGATGGTATGGTAGTAGACCTATCAGGACGCCGTTGGTGCTACCTGGGCCCCGCTGTTATCGGTATAATTCCCTGTTGTGACGTTTTGTGTCACATTTGTTGTAATGACCGCCTTTGACGTGCGACAGTGTGGTGTTGGACGTTTGCAAGGATTCTGCTGATAATAGGCGAAGATGGGTGAATTACTATTCCTTGAAAAGCCAACAGCCGAACGGTGTTTGGGATTCGGCGCTGTTTATTGGGTCCAGTCCTGCTGCTAATTGTACAAGTCATGCCACACGTGAGGGTCGATTTGGCCTGTTTTGTCGTTACGCTGCTGTGCTTCAGGTTCACCAGCGCGACAGTCTTCGGAGCGAATTCCGGACTGTTCTGTTTTGTTCAACATTCTAGTATCTCTATATCTCGGGCAGATTGCGCAGGCCAGATCGAGAGACTCGACACTTTAAGTGACCACTCGCCAAGCTTGGGACATTTGCACTCTCTGCTGGTTCTATACTGTTTTTGTTGGTTCCAGGCACGGAGGAAAACGCATCAACTATTTGCGACTGTATCTCTGTAGTTTCTTCGAATTTCAAGTATCCTCCCAGTTGGCACATTAGGGATCTAATTTTCGATGTCATAGAGACTTTTTTTCACTATTCTCTACTAATATCAATCTAATCGCCTTCCATCCAAACAGAGGACCGATCTCTTTACAAGCTTGATTTTTCGCAGTCCTCGGCCAACATGGTAATTGGTCGAGTTTAGAATAGTGTTGACCCCTCCATCAACAGTCATTCTATCCTGGAAGCGAAACCGATTTATGTTTAAAAGTCGAGAGTCGCTGTACGGCTATTTCACCCTTGTTTTGCGCCTTTTACCACTTTTTACCCACAACCTCCCGGCAAGTAGTTGAGGACGAAATTGTTCGGGCACGGGCGACTGATCAGCAGTGTGATCAACGCTCAGCCCTAGACAGACTATAGCGCCCCAAGAAATAAATGCGCGTCGCTCAGCTGTAACACTTCTGGTGCGTAGCTGCCATGGCATCCAAAGGAAGCCAACTCTAGATAGAAGCAGTCGAGATGCAGAGGCTGGATTTGAATCATGGATCTAACGACCAGTGAGTTCGCGCCTTAACTACTGAACTATCTCGCGCTCAACACACTTCGACTGGTTTTATCGGTTAGCGAATTACCTAGAAAAGAAGTAACTAGAACTCAGGAGAACAATGCGCAGATGAAACCTCGAGTAGCGGACAGATACATCCTCTCCTCGTTCAGCTGTAGCACCCTTTCGGTGCCTAACTGCCATGCCACCGGAAGGAGGCACGAGGGCTGGGATACTGCCAGGTTGCCCAAGCCTAGACAGGGGAAGTCGAGAGGCAGAGGTCGGGTTCGAACCACGGACCTTCCAATCAGCAAATTCGCGCCCTAACCACTTGGGCCATCTCGCTATCCTCTCCTCACAAGTATCATGTTAGAACAGACTTGAGAATTAACCTCTATAAACAATTGCACGTGCACGGATATCGTATTTGGTTTGAACTTACGACCGGTAACGTTACAAACCTTGATGTAGCTGTCGAACAACACCAGTCTGAGGTAAAATGCGTCAATTTGAGGTATGCTTACTATTCCTCCCTGTGGTCCATTTTCACTATTCGTTGTCAGAATACCAGCGCGTCAACAACCTGAACTCCTTCGCTCACAATTTAATGTGTCGGAGAGCAATTAGTAGAAAACCGCCGCTTCGCAACACAGCGCCGTTTGAGACTAATTTCTCGGTTTCGTAGCAATCTACTTGATGTTTCTTTTCCGGTTTGACTCCAGTATCCCCGATGTCTCCAATTCTCATGGGGTTTTTAGCGAAAGCCAGTGGGGAATCCGGAAATGCCCCTTATTGAAGACTCTACTGCATAATATCGTCCGAATATCGACCGTTTGGAATTTTCCGTTTAGTCGTTTGAGCACTCAGTTCGCCCGTTTTCTTGTCTTACCTTATCGTGCCAAATAGGCATGGGATAAATGCATTGATTTTTGTTGGGTATTTTAACTGTGCACTATTCACACACAGACATGTCGGTTCTCCCCATGGATGTTCCTCATAGAAGGTTTTACCGTCGGGTATATTGGTCCACTGGGGGCGAGATAGCTCAGCGGTTAGAGTGCGAGCGTACTGATCGGAAGGTCCGTGGTTCGAACCCTGCCTCTGCCTCTCGACTTCCCCTGTCTAGGCTTGGGCAACCTGGCAGTATCCCAGCCCTCGTGCTTCCTTCGGGTGGCATGGCAGCTAGGCACCGAAAGGGTGCTACAGCTGAACAGCTGAACGATATTGGTATAGTTCGTGAGACACCTACGAATGCAAGGCTGCATCACCACAGCATGTGGATAGACCCCTCTCCATTTGTCGTGTTCGTTTTCAAAATCATGTTTAGAGTGAGGAGTATTGTATTTTCTGAAGCGCGCGACTCATCGATGCTTTACGACTTGCCGCGTGACCTAAATAAGGACTGAAAATACGAATTTCGTTTACCACTACCCGGAGGCAAATTTTGCGAAATCTCCAGACAAAAAGCGGGTCACATGGACAACACCATCATCAAAGACAGCAACATCAGTGTTGACACTGATTCTTTACATCTTTGAAAGTGGTTATCAGAGACACTGCGCAGACTTGTAATTGTCTGTGAAACCGCAAGGTTCGCGCCTCCCTGCCTGCGGCGCTCTAAGTCGGATAAACGCTACGGATGACAGGGAGGAATGACTCAGCGTTTGTTTCAAACAATTCCCCGTGGCCTATGATACATCCCCCAGACGAAGTATCCGACGCTTAACTGGACACCTGTTTTCTTATCATTTTGTTCTAGATTCGATGGTGCCAGTCTACAATGACGCCACATGACTGACTCATCTTTAGTTGCGTGAAGCAACCACCGCGACCACCTATGAAAGATGTTGAACGGGGTTAAAAGCAACACAAGAGGAGAGTATTTGTTTGTTGTGAGAAACATGACTGGTGTATTTCCTTGAAGGAACACTACTCGTAAGGTTATTGAAAACTCTTTGATAACCCACGACCAGTTTCTTCCTTCTAGGGGATCCTCAGGTTGGCGCAGTCCCCGAGTCTCCGTCAACCTTATGTTCTACTTGAACCCAAATTGGACAGATTTCGACAAATACTCTCATTTGCGTATCAATTGGGTTTCCACGGGAGACTCAACTGAATCTCTCCTTTATGGTATTCTTCAGCTGAATGTACTGCACAAAGGCTGTCTGATGTTTCAGCTGGTACGATATTCGAGATATCGCAGTATAGTTTCATGAAGAAAACTACTCGCCACGTTTCTAAAAAAACTCTTAGGCAACCCGCGACCGGTTTCGCCCTTCTTGGGTCTCATCAGCTAAGCTTTGCCGTCGTTTGACCAGAGCAATTAACCCAACAATATCCACTCAGCTGGTTCAAACATGTTCTTCCCCACACACGTACCACCATCATCAGAGTTACTCTTGTTACTGAGCCGTGTTCAGAATGGTGCTGTCTTCAGGGTAGTCAGCTGGAAACGCGGATCGACTCTGTTAAGTTTTTTGTGTTGAAAGCATGTGTGTACAGGTTGCCTATGATCCACGCCAATGGAACCAACACCAGATAGTTATTTTCGAGGGCTTTATTGGCGACCTCGGCGCTTTGATACCTTTGATTGGAACCATCCAAGAACTCGTCCCACCCAAAGTCAGGTATAAAAAGGTGAGATGCAATCTCTCCTGTCGGATCGTGTAGTCTTTCATCGAAAATCAGGCGCAACTCCAAGGTCTTCCAAAATTTCACAAGCCAAACCCTCCTCTCAGAACAATTTTATCGGTGGCGAACTCCCCTCAGTACAAACTAGCGAAATGGTTGAGACGAATACTGAAACCAGTGTGCGATCGACTGATAACTCACAGATTGAGGGATATTTCGAACTAGCAGAATCGGTAGCACGCTTGAATATTCAAGGTGAACAGCTTGCGAGTTTGGATGCCACATCTACTTGAATCCGTATGTGATTTTGTCCACACCAACGGTATCAACCTTGAAAATATATATATATATATATATAATCCTATGAGCTTATCGAAGCAATGAAGCTGCTCCAGGCACCATTCGAGCACGGGGTGAATGACACAGTTACCTTTCTTGATATGCAACTGACCCACCGAGAAGATGGAACACTTCGCAGGTCAGTCCACTGAAAACACACTTAGACCGGTGAGTATCTTCACTTCTCCAGTTTTTTACCCATGCACTATAAAAGGGGCTTAGTTAGAATGCCATGTTATGAGTGAAAATTTGCGTGCGGATGATACTATCGACCAGAAACTTGCATATTTGGAGGGGATATTTCATCTTCACACGGATGTCACCAGAATTCGGAAAAAAACAGCACGTTTCGGCCAAAGAAGGCAGTTCTCTTGTATTTTTGAAATTTGGAGACGTTATTAGTGACCTGGTGGAGCAGTGTTCAACCTCAGCTATTAATTGAACCCGGTACACTGCCAAAATTACACTCGTTTACAATCACGACAACCGAATCCCGACTCCTGAAGTTAAAGTTCCACTACGTCATTGTGCTATCTTCAATCTCGTTTGCCGTTTACGCGTGGGTGCTCAGCCACCTACCTCGGTACAACTAAGAGGTAATTTCAAATCAGACAGGCGGAACAAATCCCGATTTAGCTACAGCAGTGTGTGAATAAGTCCGCCTCGCCACGCCCAAATATAAAGTGAAATCCGGATGCAAAGGTACAGTAGACGACGGCCTCGTCTATAGGCAGCTGCGTTTTCACCTCGTGTACAGAACCACGAACAGTAAAGTGCTACAGTTTGTGGGATTTATTCCAATTACGGGAGGGAAACAAGAACTATTTAAACAGAAGAAAGTAGAACATAAAGTTGACGGAAACTCAAGGACTGCGCGTACCTGACGAGCCCCCAGAAGGGCGAAACCGGTCGTGGGCTGTCAAAGAATTTTCAGCGACCTTATGAGTAGTGCATTACGTATATAGAAGAAAGTGATCTTATTGTTGGCACTCTCTCGGTGATTGGCTTGCTTCCGACATCTCGGTAGTAAAGGCTCTCTTTCTGTCTTACCTAAAAAAACATTGTTCTGTAGTATACACCGGTGGAGATAGAACGAACTACAATCGGCATATCGTGTAACAGCTAATTTATTCAACTATGTATGGCCGTCGTCTGCCTATCACCTGAGTAAATGTGTTTCAGGGTGCTGTGAACGACCAACTGAATGAACGAGACAAAGTTTATGAACCGGCCACCGTTTTCACAGTGCAAGCTGAATCCGAACCGGCCAAACAAATGCACATACTGTCGTCTCGTCCATCACCTGGGGCTTTCCGGCCACCCTTTATCATCAGGCAGTTCCGTCTGGAAATTCCGTTGACGACGGCCTGCTGCCATTGTTCGTAGGACCTGGTCCTTAAGGGTGGGAACGTCGGATTAGAAATGCTGAGCTACACCTGATGTTCTTAGGAAGAAGGAACTCTCTCACGATAGGTGAATTCCTCAGGTTCCATAGGTTACCTTAACTAGGGCATGTACTCCGCATGCCAGAGGACTGTCTGCCTCACAGAGCTTTTTTCGTCCAACCCTCTACTAACTGGAAGTGACCGAGAGGTAGACAGTCTATGAACTGGTAGCGAAGTATCAAAACTGAGTCGGGTCGACAACTGCCGCCTCCGCGGATGGAGACCCTTGGACCCGATTCTACAATGGTTAATGACACTAGCAGACATGGCTCAGTCACATAGTAGCGCTCGTGTACCTGCCTTCAATGCGTAGTTGCTCAGCCTCCTGAACTAACTGGTCATCACATCGGCACCATTGCTTGGCTATATCTCTTATGCTCTCCAATTTTTCAAAACTGTGGAAGCTGGAACCAACATACCCTTGGTACTTTGTTTAGGTCTGATACACCGAACTGAACTGATACTAAAGTGATGTGCACCAATCGTAAAACCACCACCACCACCACCACGGGAAAGGGCGATTTTGCCCCTACTAGGAAGTGGCCCCTCTCCGGAATTATTGCACCCCCTTGGTACCCTTAATATATTGTTTTGTAGCTGGTAAACTGACTGATTGAATGACTTTTGCGGTTGGGTTTAATAGTTCTTGATTACCATTCAAGTTCACGGAAACCGTCTAAAACCAGGCACTGTGAGCCTTGGAGATGCGTTGTTACTATGGTTGCCTATGGCAATTGTAACCTCTTGGAGGCGTCAGTTATCCGTTGGTCCGCTGTGATAGAGCCAGAGTCCGATGTAGAAACAAGGTTTTGCCATCCACCCGAGTTGGTAGTTGGGTCTCAGAAAGGTGGATGATATCTGACCCACGGTCATGGAGACTACATATGCTCATACTTGGGCTGTCAGCGTCAAGTAGGCTACAGACATTCTTGAGAGTGATAGACAGCTTCATAAATTGATAGTCCGAGCTTGTCCTTTGATCAGACCAGCTGTTAATTCAGCAGATAGTGAGTCGCTTTTCGCAGGTGCCGTAGTATGCGTGGGGGTTCATTTGAGAGATATTGCGATTCATCATCATCGACAGCATGATATCAGTGTTCAACAACGATGCTTCGCTGCCGTACAACCATGATTTATTTGAAAGTTTTATTGTGAAGAGAAGAATAAAGATGGACAGGGAAGGGGCTTAGTGCTGGCTTACTACAATCATTCCGAGGTGCCTACACCTCCAAACACTCATTCAGGCAATCTGGATAGAAAATGACCACAAGATCGCCACTGACACCGGTTGGCAGCCATATCTTGCAGCGTCTCCAACCAGGCGCAGTGGGGATCACGCGGTCCCCCTCCTGGAAGGCGAGTAGCACCGACAGCGCCCAAACGTCTCGTGATTTCTTTCATATCCTTCTGTCAGGTCAAGGGTTGGCCACCTCTCTGCTTACACCACTCTGAGTTGGGCATAGAAAACAGCACTCTCTTCGGCAAACGATGGTTAGTCATACGCAACAAATGTCCTTCCGCTGCTCGAACAGGCCAAGTCTCATAGCCATACAACAAAACAGTCCGCGATTAAAGTTTGGTGAAAATTTTTACGGACCAGCCGGCTTTTGTTGGAGAGAAGGAAATTTGCCAGTTGGTTGGGAACATACAGAGAACAAGTGATCAGCACCGCGAGCATGGTGGCTATAGGTTTCACTTCTTTATTGCGGCATCTGTAAGTCCCGCAAAAGGTTGCTACTATGCAATCTCCAAAGTTTATGGGAGTAAACTTGACTTCAAGGTGGGTATTGGTGACATTGGCTACCGAATTAAATTGCTTCCCGAAAGCAGTTGAGCATGACTTATTTCTTGGTTCGACCGTCACCTTGAGCAGGCCACAGTTGTCTCTACCGTGATTTTTCTAATAAAACTTCGAATCAACAGTTCGCTAACGGGTCCAAAGTATTCGCCTGGTGCATTTATGTGCGTAGCACATTAACTACGCGACAAAAGCTGCTTGCGGGCACCTGGATCAAACAGCCGCTCATTGTGTTTCAGTTGGCGAAACCACACTGAATTTTCAAAAAACTTTTCAGCCTCCTTATGCTTTCACTCATCTGTGAGATGGTCAGCTGACACAGTAACTTCAGATTTCCAACAGAGTTTATTCACGCTGCGAACGTACTGTAGTGCGTTGTTTACCTTACTTTCTCGTATTTCTTGGAAAGTTGATAGCATCATCCAGTATGTCAGTGACTCACGTGATTCAATACTGCGAGCTTTAGAAGAGCAACACGAAACCGTCCCAGACAATCGTAGGGAGTGAACCATGCAGGTAGTCTGACAATTTACCATGCTAACTTCGTCGTAGGCCAATTGATCACGGGTCATTTTAATTCGGACGCAATTCCTGGTCGTGGCCGCCGCACGACTTATTTCATCCCAGTCAGGTCGATAGGGCGTTTACTGCACTGCAAGTCTAATCCACAACCGAAGTGGGAACAAAACAGCGAGATACTGCGCAAACATGCATCCTTACGGAAAGTACTCAGCGAACAATCTGCTAAAGGATAAAAACAAAAACCTAAGATGACAAGATGACAACACGCTTCCAAGAATTAGTCGTTCACTGCATTGCTGCTATGCAGCCCGAAGGAAGCACGATGACCGACGCAGTGCCAGGGTGCTCAAGCCAAAATAGGAGCGGTCGACGTTCCGCCTTAGATTCAAACTGTGGACCTCCCCCGGTAAGTAGTTTCGTGTTTTAGTCTCTGAGTTATCACTGTCCAGGGCGCCTCCAACCCAATATGTGGTTCTGGCTCTCCAGAACAAAATGGTTCAACTACATGGACGTCTCCTCGGAGAAGTGCGGTTTAGAGCACGATGTAATCCCTCTTTGCACTTGTCTAGTCTAGGTATCCTGAAGTCGTAAATTCGGCAAAAAGCCCACCTTCAGCTCTGCGCTCAAAACCATTATGGTGTACCGGTAGACACTCCAGACAATTGGTTGCCTTTTAGGGCTATATGCACTTCACAAGTGAAAGTATCGCACAATGGTTCTTTTTCATCAAATAAAATTTCTTACAATAATCCGGACCAGGTTACATTGAATCGGTCTTGTGGTAAATTGGTCCGCAACAAGCTAGTCTACAACGAATTGACCATTCGGGTTATGGTCGGAATAAAGCTACCTAGGAATTGAATCGAAGGGATTGCTGAATCCCTAAAGGCGGGTGTGAAAGCGGTCTTTTAGATCTGATGGGGAGCATCTGGAACATTTGATAATGAGGCTCTTATCTACAATGACTGTTGTATCAGTGTACGGCTTTGTGTATTCTTGCCAATATTTGTGTATTCTTGCCAATACAACACACACACACACACACACACACACACACACACACACACACACACACACACACACACACACACACACACACACACACACACACACACACACACACACACACACACACACAATCGATCATACAAAGCCACAGTGAGTCACGTGACCGTCGCCATACCAATCACTCGTAACCGGTGGCGCATAAACCACTATACAGTGACTCATCAGGTCGTTCCGTTGAATACGGACAGTAAATCAAATAACATCCAATCGAAGTGTTCATGAGAAGGCGAATTTGTGAATTCATGAACGGGACTAAACAGAAAGAGTTGCAACTTGACTTTTGATCGTATTGACGATTGCGTTTTATCTGCATAGACGAACGCGTCGGCACTTTTTACTGCGGTTGCCGTCAGTTTTGGTGGTGGCTTAATTCGACTGAATCTGTGGGCTTCCGCTCTTTCAATATAGTCTTTTCATCAGCCTTGTCTACACGGAAATGACGCGGTTTCTTGCTTTCCAAACTCCGTGGCTGATGCACTGCACTGTCTGCGGCGTGACTTGGGTAGTTTTCGTGGGGAGCATAATTCAACATGATACCGTGATTGATCCGCACCTAGCATGCCGCTGACTGGTCTATTGGTCGCCGGTTTATTTCCTCCCAAAAGGTTCCGCCGTTGCCGATGTTGCCTATAGGTCGTCATTACGAGGTTGAACATTACCGTCGTGTGTTAGTTTGGGCATCTTCTCGATCCTTTGAGGTCCACTAAAATTGTCGATGCAACAACCTGTGGTCTTTAATTCAGGTTTTCCAACGATAGCACCGCTGTCTAATGCCGTCCACGTTCGGATCGAAACATCTGCGATGTCTCGTTTGTTGAAGGTTGGACTGCTCTAGTATGTTCACCTTGACTATCGTCTCCTTGTCATCGGTCTACAGATCCTAATACTGAAATTTGAACGACCTGGCAGGATCGTAGTCCGTACACAGCCGTGAGCTGCGTAACTACACTTACTTTCCTATTTCATCAGACCTACGAAATGTTTCGAAGACGCGGGATAGCTCAGCGGTTAGAGCGCCAATTTATTGACCGGAAGGTTCGTGGTTCGAACCCGACCTCCCCCTCTCGACTTCCCCTGTCTAGTCTTGGGCAACCTGGCAGTATCCCAATCCTCATGCTTCCTTCAGGTTGCCTGGCAGCTAGGCACCGAAAGGGCGTTACAGCTGAACGATTTTTATTTCGAAGATGCGGAAGCACTCTATGTTGTGGGGAATTTTATATGCCTCGGTAGTTGTGTTAGCTCTGACGGAAGTGTTTAATAAAGTCGGTGCACGAATGTCAAAGGCCCGGGTCAGATTTTCTGATTTGTGTAACTTGTGGCGTCCAAGTGTCAATTGTTGTGTTTACCAGCCCACAATAAGGACTCTATTGTATGGTTGCGAGGCATGGTCTCTTCGGACAGATGGTATGAGGCGCCTTCAGGTTTTTGAGCACCGATTTCTCAGAAATGTTGGTGGTGTCGTATGGCGTTAACGAATTTGTAATGAGGTAACTAGCAAACATGCATTTGGTTGTGCAGCAGTTACTTCAGTCGTTGAAAACATCCAGTAACATCATCGGCCATGTGCCACACATGCCGAAATGTGCACTGTTCTCTGTGCCTCCATCCAAGTAGCACCGAAGTGGATAGTGTATGACTTTGCAGAAGGGTGAGAGAGATTGCGAAAGGTTTGGATGTTGTTACTATGGTTTGCCTTCCAGGATGGGGTCCTCATGATCCCCTCTGCGCTTGCCGAAGACATTGCATGGAATGCCCCTAAACGATGTCAGTTGCCGTTCGCGTTGTCAGTTCATTTGCGCCTTGACCTACAGGTATCTCAGGATGTTTGGGATAGGCCAGCAACAGATCCCCACGTCATTCACTGTTTTTTCTTTCACTTCAAGGCCTTAAACACAATTATGTAAACTTTATGATTGTACAACGTTGAAGCATCAGCATCAACACCGATTTTGCTGTCTCCTTTAATGATGATGATGATGATAGTCAATTTTTTCATGATATGCACAACGCAGACTTCAGAGTTTCTATTGCAGCCTCAAGTGAGTAGCCGGTAGTTAAAAGTACTTACATATCATTGCACGAAATTAGCGAAATACACTCATTTGCAAACAAATTTTGTTTTTCGAGAAACTCACCTGGAACCCATTTGGATCTTTCGTTTATTATGTTTTTAAGCAACTGAATGTGCTTCACCAGGCCGTCTCATGTTTCAGTTCTTACGATATTTGAGATATCGCGAACCATGTATAGACGTGGTACACTACTTATAAGGTTGCTGAAAATTCTTCGACAGCCCACGACATCATAAACGAGAGATCCAGCTGGGTTCCAGGTGAGTTTCTCGAAAAACAAAATTTGTTTGCAAATGAGTGTATTTCGCTAATTTCGTGCAATTTGGGTTCAAGTAAAACATAAAGTTGACGGAAACTCGGGGACTGCGCCTACCTGATACGGCCCAAGCAGTGCGAAACCTTTCGTGGGCTGTTGAAGAATTTTCAACAGCCTTATGGGTAGTATATTACGTCTATACTTACACATTACCTTATGGTTTGATCTTTGTTTTCGTTCCCAATGTGATTTAGTCATTCTGCGTTGCATGACGAATTCTTTTCCAAACAACAGGGACAATATAGTCTGTCGTAGGTCTTATTTGTGGATAAATTGTCAGTTATATACATTAGGATTTATTTACTCGGTAGAATTGTTTCACTTTAGTTTTTAACACCATTTTTACCCCTTCTTAATTCGCTCAATACCATTTTCACCGCAGGTAGTAGAACTAACTCAACGCCTAGGAATCCCACTCAACAACTTCAGCAAAGACTCTCCTGAGGGTTCCATTGCTTCTGATCACACGGCAACGACAGAAGAGGGAGATCGCTGTCTGGCAAGCGATACAGCCAGTGGCCCTGCAACAGATGCCCTGTTGGCTGCGATTGATGGACAACTACTCATCGCCAACCAGCTTCGTCATTTGCTCAACACGTCCATGGAGCAGTACACTCAATTGCTTAATCAGGTAATAGTGTTACCTGAAGCCTTGTTGGTTTTTTCATTCTGTGTTTTAAAACTTCCCCCTATTCGCACATCCCTGAGTTTCCTTATGCGACTGGCGCAAACGGAGAGGTGGCTAACTGGTGAGTATGAAAACGATTACGGAAAGTCTGGGTACGATCGGTGTGACCGACCTTCCAGGATGGGCTCTGCACGATCCCAAGAGTGCATTATTAGACACGTTGCCAGAAATGGCTACTACTCGATGTCAATCGCGTCCTCTTTGTCAATTTCTGCCCAGATTATCTCACTGAGTGTCTGGAAGTGTGGGCACCTCGGAATGATTGTAGCAGGTTAGCTGTTGGTCGTCCCCATCTTTTCTTCGCAATGAGACCCTCAAATAACTTGTGGTTGTACGGCGGCGAAGCACCAATGTTGAACGCTGATGTTTTGCTGTCGATGATGATGAAATTGTGATGGCTACCTTTGTACTGAGCATCTGGTGCATGACCTAACGAATTGTTTACGAGTGACAATCGCTCGCACAAAGCCGTAACTCCGTCCTGCTGTACAGGTCCCTTATTATAATGGAGCTTCCCAACTGCGCCTCCTCCAAATCGCTGGAGTTCGTAGCAGGCAGTCTGACTTGAATTCTCGTTGCTTTTTGAAAGGTGCACTTCTATGAGAATTCCTACTCCACAAAATTCCACCCCAAATTTGTTTACTTTGGTGTGGACTCATCAGAATAAGTACGCCAACACAGGAGAACGACTGTTCAGACGAGATTGGTGAATGTATGCGGTGTGATGTGAACACTACATATCCCACAACCATCCAAAACAAAATAAAAAAACTACCACTGACACTGAATTTCCGTGGGTCTCAACGTACTTTCGAATGTGTTCATCTGTCGGTTCATCGCGGACGATAGACATGTTCTGGGTTTTGTTGCCCCCAAACAAAATCATCCCGTGCATTTGAAAATCTACTCATAAGTAGTATGTGGAAATTACCTTCATCAACGCCATTTCTTCATCAATCTTTCACACACAAAATCTAGAAGAATAAGCAGCTTTAATAAGGAACGCCAGTTAATGAAATTTTCTATGGTTTTTCTGTGAGACATGGGAGGGTACAAAGCTTTCCATTTTCGGTTTCAGACTATTAATCCGTAATGGACAAATGTAGACTTACTTGTAATACAAAAAACAATAGATAGCTTACTACTGGATGAAGATAAGGTCTGCCCACCAGTGGTGGAACTTCCCAGTTCTTTAATTCTAAATTCCACTTGTTCAAATTACTCAAATACCAGTTCGAAATGGCTAAGATAATCGGCCCACCAGAATGCAGTTTACAGCTGATGATGATGCTGAGACAAATTTACTCTGCCGTAGGCTGTTGTAGTAACGGTATCTTCCTCAGCTTAGTTCTCGGTCTGAGCCTCCGAAGCTAGCGTAAACGTCAATACAACCACCAAAGGTGCACAAGGTATATTAACGCCCAAAACCGAGCAAGAACACTTTTACAACGCTTCTTATATATATATATATATATATATATATATATAGTGTAGGCGGCAATAATCTTCTTGAAATTCTGACACGTTCTGGATGCACCACTGGCAACCGGCATTCGGCTAATACTGGGTCACGATTGGCTGTTGGGTCCAGACTTTCGACCAATCATATCTCGGCTTGATGCCGGACCGGCAAGCGAACTTTTGGCCAATCTTGCGTGGGATACGCTTCTGGGTTGTAAAAAAGCCATGGGTACAAGAATCAATTGAGGCTTAACCTCCCACACAAACCAATGCATGTGTCGGAGTCAAGACGGGCATACACGGAACTTGATATGTCGCACAACCAATGGGAAACGCTGTGGAACGGAGACCTGACATGAAAACTGTCGCTCAGCTAAACAAACTGACACTTACTCAGTGTCAGGTAACCTGTGAAATCCTTGAAGGAGTGTAGCGGAACCACCAATAGGACTGAGGTTACACTCACGCTAGTTGTATTGGTAGAGTTTCCGAACTGTTGCTCTCTTACCTGTGTAGAACTTCCCTGGAAGCTGAAACGTATCTTGAGTTGCGTCCTGAACATACTGTCATCAGTAAGAGGTAAGGCTAGGTAGAAAGTGGATGCCAAGGGACAACAACACAGTCAGATGGATTCGCTCAACGATAAATATTTCATTAGCTCCTTTCAATCTAAGACCTCCGTTCCCGCGGGTTCTCGAGGCTCTCCTCTTAAAAAATGAATCTCCTGGCTGAGGACCATTACCGTGTGGTATTATCTTGCTCAGCGCATAAACATACTGTGGTCCGATGTAGCGGTGGAGATAGCAAAACTTGTAATTCCTTCTACCACAGAGTACTTGTTTGGGCTTTGGCTCTAGATATCTCGTTGGTTCAAACGCGCCCTTGTATTCCTGTGTAATACGGATAGAATTTCAGCAACCGACCTATCCCCTGTCATCATGTAAAGAGAAACCCCCCGTTTTTGTGAGGTTCTCAGTAGGATTACTGCTAACAACATGCGTTGGCTCTAATGAAATTTTCCAACTGTGGCGCCCTTTCCATGCATTTTTACGAGCTCAGTGGTTAAGGCGCGAGCTTAGTGACCGGAAGTTCCGTCGGTCCAACCCCGTCGGCCCCCAGCATCTCGACTATTCCTGCCTAGGCCTGGGTAACCCGACAGTACCGCAGCCCTCGTGTTTCCTTCGGGTGGCATGGCAGCTAGCCACCGAAGGGGTGTTGCAGATCAAATACGAATCTAACTGGAACGAGGAAGGACGTGTGCGGACGTGACTTTTTCTTCTGCGGTTCTAATTCCTTTTCTCTTCCTCGGTCTGGATATCTTGGTTCTGTATTGATCATCTTATTCTCCATGGGTGGTGAATGTGCTTAGGCACATGACTGTCACAGTGAATTACTCTGGTCACTTACTTTTTAAAGGAACATTGGCTTTGCCCAGGATTGGTGATGTATGAATCTGATCGGGTGTCAAAACATTTCCTCTTTTCGTGGTGTTAATATGGAGGTCAAAAGTATATGTAAACATATATTCCGGAACACCGGAAGGTCGCGTCGAACCTAGCGAACAGGCTATATAACACAGGTTACTCTGGATTTCGAACAGTCAGCGTCGATCGTTTCAACTCAGCGCTTCCTGTCCTATCGCGATCATTCTAGGCTTGGGCAACCTGGCAGTATCTCAGCCCTCGTGCTTCCCCCGGGTGGCATGGCAGCTAGGCACCGGAAGGGGGTTACAGCAGAACGATGGTGCAGAGTGTTCGCTAATTTGTTTCGTACATGTGGTTGTGGTATTGTAACGTTGTCCCGCTTTCTGAAGCTGCCTAGCCTCTTGACATACTGGTGACTGGCACGGCGAGCTAAGGACTACAACTAAGCTTGCGCGATCACAACAGTGTTGTATGCATATTTCCGTAGGCTAGTTCTTGATCCAATATGACTTGGTCATTGCGATGCGGATGGCCGTGAGCACTTCTTGAACTACATCCTCAGCGACATTCGGTTATGGTCGAGTTTTTTTCTACCTTGATCCCAACTGCACATCCAGCCCACTCCAAAATCATGCAAAAATCCGAGGCGATACACCTCCCGTATTCTAAGTATTCAATGTATCTTTCTGTCAGGTTGTATAACCTTTAAAGTGTTTTTTTCAAAGGCGGAACCTTTCTCAAACTAGGTCTTCCTAAACGATGTGCATGATATTTGATATTTTCAATTCGAATAATCTATCAGTATTTATCGTTGTACTTCGAATTAACCGACAAAATGAGGGTCAAAATGTGCTCCTTTCCACCGCAAGCTCCGTCGTATAGTGGTTATATGATATAGGTTCTTGCTCCGAAATGCTACACAAAGACAACACGAATGTTCAAACGTTTTTTATCAGCAGATGACTTTTAACTGAGCGCTTTTTTTCGGTCCATTATATTTTTATAGAGGTTGTATAGGTTACGAAATTTGCCAGCTTGGGCGCAAATGCATTTTAAACGAACACCGCTTTATTTGAGCCTAAATTGACCAATCACATTGTCGGTCCAAGCATGTCTGCGAATCCAACTGTACGATTGCTTTCTCTCGTTTTATTGGGTTCAGCAGTTCCTTACTGGCACCGTCAAGCCCAGCTCTTCACGTTGCAATCAATTGTATTGTTTCACTATGTAATGTTAACCGATTGAGTATGATGATCCTTCTCTCTCTCTCTCTCTCTCTGTCTTCGAAAGTCCACCGGCCAGAGCAACTTAGACCTGGAAGAGGCACAACAACAAATATTCCGTCTAAAAGGAACCGTGGAGACCAAGCGAGAACAAGTTGTGGCTTTGCGAAACATGCTGCGGGCGAATAAAGCCACTGCCGAAACTGCTCTGGCCAATTTGAAACAAAAATACGAAAACGAAAAGCTGATTGTCACGGACACCATGAAAAATTTGCGCAACGAATTGAAAACGCTGAAGGAGGACGCAGCCACCTACGCCTCACTGCGTGCCATGTTTGCGCAACGATACGATGAGTATGTGACGCAGATGGATGAGTTACAACGCAAGTTGAATGTGAGTTTCAACAGGTTACGTTTTCTCGTCCCCTGTGGTTCGGCAGTCGGTCATTCACACCATTTTTCTCTCCCTGTTACAATTTACTCGACTGATAGACAGTATTTCTACAGTCCCGTCGTTCTCCGCAAAATGAACGGGATCAATCTGCCTTGGGAAAGGTTTTATGGTTGTTAAAAACTGCACACGTAAGGTATTATTTTCTCAGTCCAAAAGTATGTAGCTTGTGCGCCATTCTTGTTTAAGGCTATTCAAACGTCTTTGCATGTGGGAACGAGCTTAGTGTAGTTGCAACGCAAGTGTCTCGATAGATGTTACATGGTCGTGTCTTGCTGATGTCTTCCTGTCCAATACCATCTGAAGCGAAGAGCGTCTAGATTACCTCCACGCCATACTCATGGAGCTGTCTAATCAAAAAGAACCATTATGCTATTAACTCACTTCTTTCACGCTCGGTGGGAAGCTTTCATCACGATCATATTCTTCTTACTTCCTGAGCAGTATGACAGGTTCCACAGAACCGGCTTTTGCTGCCACTCGATCTCACACAGACCCCAAAGTTAGAAAAGAGATCGATAGGAACTACTGTATTTGGAACACTAGGCGACGGAAACATCAGTGTTGACACAGGCAACAGAACTGTGGCGAACAGCAGTTAGGGCTGTATGACCTACGGATCTGTTTCTAAGGCAGGTTCAGCATGACTGCGAACACACGACTAATAGTAGCAAACTGTAGCAATTCCGAGGGCTGCACAGCACAGTTACACAGGTCACTATGACGGCAATAATAGGTTAACATATTAAACGAACTCACGGAACAAGCAAAACAGTACTCAGAGGGAGCGCAGGATGGATGTTGGTGAGGCCCGTCGTACTACTAGGGAGGAATATTTCAACTGTTGCAAATGGACGTAACCATACCGAACAGACAAAACGAATGCAGGGATAGAGTGGTCGCCAGGCACGTACACCGGTGCAAAAGTCACAATCCTGAATCTGTGCGAGCTGCATTCAAGTCAGATACAAATGGACATGGGTCAATAGGGGAATGACCATGGACACAAAGGCAGAACGATCTGAGCGGAGTGATCCTGGCCACGTGGCCCGTGACCAGGTTGATAGCGGCCTGAAATCCATCCTGACCGTCCACGTGCGATTTCGGGCAAGAAGAAATTCCCCTACAAGGGCACTCTTCCACAACGGCAACAAACGTTAACAGCGGCGATTAACAGAGCCGACAGCGATGAGTGCGAGACGTAAATAAGCGGTTAACCGTCCATCGCATAAATCACCAGTCAAAGCTCATGTTCGATAGAGTAGGGAAGTGAGAACTGCAGCATGCCAAAAAGACCCGGGCAGTTCAAATTACTTGGCGACAGCCTAAGTCTGAACATTTTGATTCCCGTAAGGAATTAACAATTCCACTGAAACAACCGGTCTTGATAATTCGACAAAAGACGAAAGACAGGCAACTGAAGTAGAAAGGTTCAACTATGTTTTCAATTCGTTTACAATGTAGTTTACGGGCGGTAATGTAACTATTGGGTTTTCTTGTCCTAATGGGGGTCGAGATCTGCACACATCGTATCGGCTAACAGGTTGGTGAAACAAGTGACCTCCGTTTGAAAATTTGAAGTTTCCTCATTACCCACAAACTGTAAGTAATCTGCTAACAAAGAGAAATCACAGCTTTCAGGGACCATCACAAGCTAGTCAGTATCGGACCACGTGACGAGTGCTATGCTGTTCAACTGCCAGAATTATTTTCAGCCAACCCTACAAATCGCATTCCACGCTAAATAGTAATAAATACTGGCTGGCTTTTTTCGTGAAGTCTGTTCGGACGCTGTCGCTTCTCTTCAGGTGATGGCCCTGTATCAAAACCCACCTAGGGATACGACCTCATTAGGTTCCGAGCAGCCGGGCTCATGATGCGACTTTGACCTTAGTTTAGCAACTGCAAGTGTTCTTTAGTCGTATGATTTTATTTGGAAGCGTCGAAATCGACCGAACATGCCTCGCGGATAAAATCAACTCAGGCAAGACCAGTTCGACCTTTCAGTGTCCCCGAAAATCTGGTAGGATAGCACATTTCCATCTCTCCATAGGAACAATGTTGCGGGCGTTTTCGAGAAATACATGATCTTTGTTGGGCTGGTTACTCAAAGTACATGGGTCATCAGCCAAATCTCAAGGTACCATGCAGTACTGCTGGTTTAATGTGCGGATTGTATGTTGGAGGGGAGAACTACCGTAGTTTTTCCTGACCCAGACCACCTCAAATTCTGGTTTCCTTTTCAGCTCGCCGAAGATGAGAAACGAACTGTGAATTCCTTGCTCCGCCTGGCCATCCAACAGAAGCTAGCTCTGACGCAACGCCTAGAAGAGTACGAAGTCGCGAACGAACAGCGAGATTCCCGCGTTTTGTATTCACATTCACAGGCGCCACCCTATGGTATCCCTTCCCAGCACCAAGTCTTTCAGTCGAGCAACCCCATTCAGGCGGGTAACGTGAACAGTCTATTACCAAGCCCAATGCATCCAGCTCAATCCTCCTATCCAGTTAGCATGTTCAATCAACGGCATCCAGCCCCCGCAACCTCGCACTATGTTGCTCATCCGGACCCGGCCTCCACCAACCTTCCCAATATGTCTGCTATGCCAAATCCCGTGGTACCCGTACATCACACCGTCCTCAGTCCCCAGCACTATAATCCCAATAATCAGCCCGGTGCAAACACGAAACCAGTTTCCGCTGGAGTAGAAAGGCAGAAAGTGAGTGTAATACATCGGATAATTTGACTAAGAGCACACCTCTCCATTGGACTGTTGGTGCAGCATACTTTACGACTAGTTTAGCTTCCAACGGTGCTTTGCAACCAGCTGGCCGTTCATAACAGAGTCAAGGAAAGTGGATCCAGCCACATTTGTTTGCCGTATCATCGGCTAGATTGTTGGGCAAATGAACTTGGAGCTGGTCCACTTGCTTGTAGAGTGAGAGTGTCTGACCAGCTTGGCGACTCATGACATGTGTACACTGTTATGGGTTACAGGAAAACAAAGTTGGTAGTCAGCGTGTGAACACAATCTCCGTCTGTCCAATAGCGGTTCCACTTTGCTAGCCCAAGCTTGGTTAGCCTGGTGTGGTGACCTGAACTCGTGAGTAAGCAGCGAGATCTCATTTCTGAGTGAACAACGAGCAAGGTGTGTCACAGGCTCAACTATCTATTTTTTGTATCCCAGCTTTTGGTGTGTCAATTGTCACCCTCTTTTCCTCACATTTGGTTTATTCCATTTCCCTCCAATGAATTTGCATGTTTGTGTGGCACGGGTCTGGCTGTTGAAGAGGAACATCGGAACGGTTCATAAGGGTTTGGTAAGCACTTGGTGGTTTTACGACTGGGTAATGTTTCGCTTTTGACACAAAAGGTTCTTCAGGCAAACTGAGTAGATTACCAAGTTAGCAGACGGAGAACCAATCAGCAAGATCTCGTCCGATTAACACACTAGATCCGTGTTGAATGTCGGTGAAAAGGTCTTATCGATAAGTGTTGGGGAAATTTCATTTCAGTTTTGGTCAGGTTTGGGTCCACGATCTTCCGGTTCAGGGCGCTTCAATTGATTCTTCATCTTGGGTGCCACAATGGTAAATTTTGTTAGTCTTTGTAGGTTTATAAGTGCTACGACGATTTGGTTGGGGGGTGTTGGGTTAAATTTTTGGTCGGTTTTGCTACTTGTGTTTCTGACTCCACTTTGCCGATAACCGTGACGGCCGATCCAGAGCCGTTCTCCCCACGTCTGCCGGTTCTACACCTTCTAGGCTATTCACACTGGGATGTCTGGCGATTTCCACCACCTCGGCTATCAGTCTCTGTGGCATGAATCGTAGCCTCCTCTTCAAAACTTCAGCATTTTCTAAATCTTTATTGTGTCCCGTGTCCAGTGCATGTTCCGCCACTGCTGAGTCTTTCAGTAACGCTTGATGTTAATCTGCGGTTTGTGTATTTTTTGCTCATGCTCGCCAATTCTGATGTTAAGTTCTCTTGCCGTCTGTTCTATACGGACCCTAATGCAATCGTTGTATTTAATCTTGTAGACACAGTCCCTGGTTTTAATTAATTAATTGATTAAATTATTATTTTTATTTATTTAGTTAGTTTTAATTTTAATCGTGTTTAAAGTCCTAATGACTTCAGATGCCCCTGGTAGATGCAATCCATTCCCCGTTGGGTTCCACCATAGGTACCCTCCGTAATTGGCGCCTTATCAAACTAACTGCATATCCACTACCCCGAACTTTGTTCCTTACTTCACTTTGGGCAACTGTCCAATCAGCTTTTTCTGTACACAGGGCCCTTACTCCGCTAAATAGTGACGGGTGGATACTAGAAAATATCAGCTGATTGAGGATAACCGTAAGTTATTTCGCAGTAATGGTAACTAGAACTAACTGGTGAATGAGGGCCAAGTCGAGTCATGGATAACAGTTGGTTACTAATTGCACCTGAGAGTAGTTTGTGCGTGTGCGTGCGTGCGTGAAATATTTTGGCCGAACGTGTTTGTTCCTGGCACCAAAGAGGCTCAATCCATTCGAATTCCTTGGTCCTTTGGTAAATTCCTTCCTTGAATTCTCATCTTTTTTGTGTACACTAAAGAACCTTTTTTCCTCCTCGTAGCCGCGCTCTTGACTTATTGGCTTTTTGTGGACTATGTGGCCTAATGAACGCTTTCTCTTTTTCTTTCAGCGTGGTCCGCGACAAAAACGCGATGGATAGCCAATCATGTAGCTTGTTAGAAAGGGCTCCAACTGGTACCAGCACAACATACACTCCAGTCTCATATTGCTTTGCTGCAGGACTCGTTCATTTTCACTCCCCGGATAATCACTGCTTCCATTTGACACGTCCATCACATCTGCCCGAAATGCTGTTCCATCTACTAGGTTTTCACAATGAACATGGGTGCACCAATCAGGTTCAAGTTCTGGCACATGCAGTTCACATAACACCTCCCTCTTGAAACGCCTTAACTACCCCCGCCGCCAGTTTACTTGATAGACTGGGTGGCTGTCACCTTTTTCCCACCCCAGCCACATACACATACCAGACGTATGCTGCATCCTAGGCGCTACGACCCACCTTCACCCCTCTCATCTCACCCACATCCACTTTTATTCCAGTGAGAAGAATGTGATCTGCATAGCATTGTTTTGGCGTACTACAACCTGATTTCTCTCCACGTGAATGCTAATAACCGTTTATTCATTTGTTAGTTCACTTTTTTTCTCATGCCAAAATTATTTTTCCATGTCTGGTCCCCCTACACACACACACACACATACAACAAGACTGGTGATTTTCCTTTCAACTTTTAGCATACCCCTAACATAACCCGTTTGCAACTTTTTACGTATCATCGTCTATCGTTCTTGTGCATTTAACTTACACGTATACGTACACACACACACACACACCATCCCCCCACAACACGGCAATGTCGAGGAAATCGTCTCATGTATATGTAAAGCTTGATTTTATCGTCGTCTGAATTCGCACGCTAATATCCTTGAAAGACAAGTAGATGATCTCTGCGTGTTTTTTTTCGACTGCAAGTAATGGAGCGGGGAGATATGTTGTGCGGTCGTTAGGTGTGGGTCCACATCGGGTTTCTCCAATGGCTTCCTCAATTAGGGCCACCATGGAGGAACATCCCAGTCGGTCCTAATTGGATGCTGCTTTTTGGGGAAATCAACCTTACCCACCACTTGTGCAAACAATTCAGCTACATCGTTTTCACTGATATAGAGTTGGAAGAATAACAGAAAACAAGCTTTGTTCGCTACCTACATTGCACCAAGTTTCGCTTAAGTCTGACTGGGCCAAAACTCCTAAATAAGGTGTGTGTTCCCCAGTCCAAGTGGATTTTTGCGCTGCACACCTCATCGATTATGGACATGGTGCGTTCGAGTCATTAGGACATCAAAAGGGGATTCCCTGTTCACAAGTGACTACAACATTTGAATATCTTGTGAAGATGGTCAAGTAGATTTGAAGTAAGAAAAGGGTCAAATATATTGTAAACTCTCCACAGGCAAAATTAGTATCTCACTCGCCGAAATCGTGGTTCCGAGTGAACCATTGAAACCATCAGCTGAGTCGAATCTGTCTCATACACTGTCTAATATCCGAGGCTCGACTCTATCGTACTAAGCATCAATTTGTACATAACCAGAATGAAATGTAGGCTTCTCCAAACTTGTATGTTTTAGAGAGACTGTGGTGACGCGAGGTCTGTGTCGTCCTAGGTTGAAGCTCCTCAGATTGTTCTGCAGTGAACTGGAGGATGAATAGTGCAAACGAAACTACAGTTCTTGGATGGCACTTTAACCCGAAACCTCTCTTTTTCCGGGAGGATGTTTACCCGTTCTGTGTCCCGTAGGTGCATTTGAGATCCACGGTGAAGTGTGACGAATCGGCCTGTCGTCTTTTCATGATTGCTATTGTGTTTTGTCAATGAATGGTAATCGAAGTTTTGTGTCACACAGAACTAGTTTGCTGTTACAGACGTTTTTATGCCTGTTTCTTTGTCCAGTCTTGTGGTGACAGCTTCCTTGTTCATAATTCCTTCACTATAGTTTGAACTCTCTCCCAGTATATACGTAATGCACTACCCTTAAGGTTGCTGAAAATTCTTCGACAGCCCACGACCGGTTTCGCCCTTCTTGGGGCTCATCAGGTAGGCGCAGTCCCCGAGTTTCCGTCAACCTTATGTTCTACTTGAACCCAAATTGGACTGTTTTCGATGAATACACTCATTTGCAAATCAGTTTGGTTTTTGCGACAGACCCATCTGGAACCCAGCTGAATCTCCCGTTTGTGATGTATCCAGGCAACTGAATGTGCTGCACCAGGCCGCCTCAAGTTCCAGTTGCTACGATATTCGAGATATCGCGATATATGTATATACGTAATGCACTACTCTCCCAGTATTTCATACAAAAGAGGGGAAGAAATGATCTTGAGTTCCATCCTCATTATAACATTTCAATAGTGTATATCCATAAACTCGCCAAAATTCGGAACTCGGACGTATGACAGGTAAGGCAAGTCTTGTACAGTTACCAAGACAGTGCATACCGGACTCGGATGAATTATGACGTCTGAATTGGCCAAGATGTTCTTCTTGCTTAGATGATTTTGTCGGTTTATACAACGCATCGAGAGACAACCCATAACCAGTCTGGTTCTGTCGATCAACTCTGCTGTCTATCAGAACCTCCAGACTAAACAAAGTGCTTACGCTAGCAGAGGAGTAGGGATATTCAAATGACATTGGTGTGAATACTAATCTCACAGATCCCGCATTTACGTATATCTGATTTCCTTGCTATTTTTAAACCTCTCATTGGCCTGTCGACTGGTATTCGTTGGTGTTGAAAATCTATACTACTAACACATGCCAAGTCAAAATTGAATCTGTGACTATTATTATTGTTTTTTTCTCTCATGCCCCTACTTTGGCCAAATGGTTCGAACCGTCTTCTCAATTCCGACATCATATCCACACCATCGTGGTCCTAGGGCGGTTGTTCTAGTCAGCCCGAGTTTCACCCTTATCAGACTCAATCAGCAGCCCATAGGGATTTCTAATCCAGTCACCTGATATGCGAGGCGGGCTTGGTAACAATAATTTGCCGGCGCACATTGGAAGCTGAAAACGCCTCGTTTGTTGTCATCCTGTCAATTCGTGTTTTTCAGTTCCCACCTTTCCGGTCTTAGGCGTGCTGCTGTTAGTCATGTAATGTGCGGAGGTGGGTGCCGTCACACCGCTCCGATGCGCTGATTGGCTCTATCCTGTGGATTACTTTGTGCCAATAGGCATCAACGTTTGGTGTGTTCGTGCTTTTTGTGTTGCTATGGTGATACACTGATAGGCAGTCTGTTGCTGCCGCATTTGTCTCCACGTAAGAGATATAAGTGAGATTCATTCATGATGTATTACAATCCGAATTGAACTATGCTACTTTGGTCCTTTTCGGAGGGAAATACCGGGACAGGGGGAAATCGTTTTCTGCTTCTAGATTTCCATAAAACCGGTCTATGGATTCGACTCTGATAGACTACCAAACCACTATAAAGGACGAGTAAGTGGATCTGCTTCCCCTGAATTACAGGCAAACACACTTTATGATAACAGGCGGCGATTGATTGCGACCAAGACCTCTATTACGGTCGGCTATTACAGTCATGTAGTTAGCTAAGTCTTTAGATAGTCAAGGGCGTAGAACTGGGAGGAATTGCAGCGTTAGGGAGGCAGAGCCACCATGCTGACTCAAAGAATACGATTTCTATCAGGTGTTCACGGATGTGGTGGCCTTTTGTGTTATTTGCGTGGTCTTGAATATGTGGTTCACCAACGACCGCCAACCGGTGGAACAAGGTCTATACGAGCTTTCGTCGGTAGGTTGACCTAGAGCTTTGGATAGAAATGTGAGGAAATCTTGAGAATGCCGGTGGTTTGAAGTTCACCTTGACCATTGGCCTTATGCTGGACCCGACAAAGCACAAACACAGTTCAGTTGCCATGAGAACTCAGCAGTGATCTGAATCGATCATCTGAGCTTTTCGTCTCCGTTTTTTTCAGCACAGCTATCAGTTACGAGACCAGAAGGTTTCCAAATCTAACGGTGTAACAGAACTGACGAGCACTGTGAATGTATACTACTTTCGAAGAACGATAAAGAAGGTGTGGAGGTTCGTGGCACTGAAAACCGTCATACTCAAATCCCCCTTGTTGTCGGGCAAACTTTGTAAGATGGCTGACCGCAGTTTGCAAGCAGTACGATTTTTTAGCGATGCTGGCGATACCGTTAGTCAATTCCAGACTGGTAATGTCAAATCTAGTCTGATTGTGTGTTAACAACATTTAATATGACAGAACAAATATCCGGTGAAAACCTCCCTTTATTCAACTAGTGAAATCACAGTCGTCCTAATCCTAAAATGTACCCAAACAGGCGCACTTTTGGATGCTGTCTAATCTAATGAGGCTGAGTTTTCTGGCCACATTCGGTAACCTGTGATGATGTACTGACGGGACTGGCAAACTCCAAAGTTGAATGCATTTCAGAGCTAGAAAGGTAAGTGATTCGAGATTGTTAAAATGAGGATCCGCGCTTTAGCAAGTGGCGCTTTAATGCGCACAGCTTGCGGATGGTATGAGTTAGATTGAATTGGTGTGTGCCTTTTACAAGTTCACTGTCTTATTAGGAAGGCGACGAAAACTGTTCCAGTGCCGGGTGGATTTTACTGTACATGCTCTTGGAACTGTGTTCATTCTACCCTTTTGGGAATGCGATCAAGACAAGTGAATGCGATCCAATCAGATTGGTGGTCGTCTCTCAGAAGACCTGAATATAGAGAAAACCACATCGGACGATTTACACGTTCAGTGGTGTTGTGTAATATCATACGGCGTATCCTTAGCTGGGAAGAATACTTCAGTTGATTCAGTGCCATGAATTTTTGAAGTACAAAAGGCTGGGAGGCACCAAATGAAAGGTGTCACTGGACTGACAGAATAAGAACAATATATACACTCATTTGCAAATCAATTTGGCTTTGCGAGAGACTCACCTGGAACCCAGATGAATCTCTCGTTTATGATGTTTCCATGAGTGTATTTATCGGAATCAGTCCAATTCGGGTTCAAGTAGAACATAAGGTTGACGGAAACTCGGAAACTGCGCCAACCTGATGAGCCCCAAGAGGGGCGAAACCGGTCGTGGGCTGTCGAAGAATTTTCAGCTACCTTATGAGTAATGCATTACGTAAGAACAATATATGTTCGACGTTGTTGGTTCCTTTTTGAACAGTGGCAAGGTGAGTGTAGACCAAAATATAAAAAAACAACTCATTTGTCCACAGCTCTAAATTCAAAGCACAATGATACAGCGTTTTTTATTCGACGTTTCACTACAAAACTGGATTGAACAGATTCTCACAGCTTGTTGATGAGTCGATCCTCAATGTCAAGAATGTTCACGTCGAAACAATTAGCTTGAAGCTGAGGAACCACCTACCTGCCAACATAGTGCCTGTTTCGCGATGTAAAACCCGTCAATGATCAAGGGACCAAATCTAACCCACAGTTGTCTTAACGACATCAAACTGTACCTTTGGTCTACCAGCGCTTGTTTCATCAATACCTGTCACCGAACACAAATCAGGTTCATCCAAACAGGTTGCAAGATCCAGTTCGTATAGTTCGTCGTGGAAGTAAGGCTTGAGCTACTGATTGTCTGGTCGAGTTTCATCTTTCCTCACATTACATTACTTTGCCTTCATCAAGCAGCCGTATACGTGTACTAACAAAACGAGCCACATCGACCGTTTTTTCGCATGTCAGTCAACGACTACACTAGTTCGTCTCATTATACACTTGGCTTCACTCTCTGTCACTTATGGGAAAATGACTATGGCTCTGGGATTGAGATGGATAACTCTTCATATTTCACTGTTTCACGGTGTCTTGACACCTGTTAATCTTATGGTAGCAGATGGTCGTGTGGGCAGACGGGATAACCACCCTCCCTTACAAGTAAAGCGACCTAACTGTAACCGCTTACCATTTGTATGATTCAATTATTCATGTGTTTGCATGACAGACGTTTCGGACTCTGCCAACCTACTACAGCACAGGAATATGGCAGGTTACTTGAGGTAATCTAAGATCGGATTATTCCAACAACAGCTGACACCATACCTGTCCAGGTTGCCTAGAGTGTTGTTGACAAGCGTTCGGTAGTTTCAATGATTCACTCGCAAATCACGGATCTCCACTGTTTCCCTGTTACGAGATGGCTGACTGTTTAAGGCGCGAACCTACTGATCGGAAGGTCCGGAATTCGAAACCAGCCGCGGCATCTAGACTGCTTTTGTGTGGGCTTGGTATCTTCGTCAAGCCTTAATCCTCGTGCTTCCTTTCGGGTGATATGGTAGCTAGGTAGTCAGGTTGTGCAAAAACTAAGCAGTTATTTGGGAAAGTGAACCATTTGCTCGCGGAGCCTACAGTCAAAGTAATGATGAATAATTTTTGAAAAGTTTTCGTCACCCAAGTCAGTATTTCACAAAATTCACTTCACATAGGAGTGGAGTTCTGCCGAACTCTCCCCAGTTCTGTGAAAACTTCGTTTTAAACGCCTACACAACCAGAAGACTGAGAATAAAAGGTGTGGCACATGTTTACAAACCTCAGAGACGTTACTCTTTTCCCAGGTATATGTACACGAACGAACTAAGGCACCGCCAGGGTCGACTGTTGGTCGTCGCTGTTGTGCTCAAACAGTTCAAGTATTTTAAATATTCATTTCTGTTTGATTGACGGAACTTTTTTCCAAGACTTTCTAACGTCATCAATCACTGCGTCTGTAAGTAAATCAGCAGGATTGACGGAAAAGTATCCAAACGTAATCCTAGGAAACTGGTTCACAAGCGGAAAGAGTGGTCAGCAAATTTCGGAGGCAGGCGCTTCCACCTCAGTGATTGAGAGAAAGAGGTCAGCTTTGTGAGCATTAAAACTCGTTTACAAATGTGATTAGTAACAACTCTAGAAGACTCCTTATCAAGGCGGGAAGACCATTATCGCGTTGCTGACCACTACTAACATGAAAATCTGAAACCCGTGGAAACGGCTTCACTGCATTTTTCTTAGTAAGCCACTGTGCTTTTCCTTCCAACGTACGCTTATAGGAAAGTTTATGATCAATCTATCTGTGTATGAATCGGTACAACATTTGTCACTAAACTTTATCTCCACTTTACCTGTCACTCTCAATCCGCCAATTCTAATTGCAAATGCAATCACGATGTCTCATCGACGGGTAAACAGATACTTTCCTTTAGAACCACATGCGTAGTCAGTGTGTCTGGTTTATTTGGTACCGTCTTAATCCCGCTTTGTTTACTCCTGATCTGACCAGCACTTCTGCCAGATTATCGGACTGACGACAAAGTCCATTCACCCAAGCTTCTCATACACGTACCACCTGCATCGTACAGACAGTAGCTCAAATTCAACCAGCCAAAATCCGTAGCCGTAGTTTCACCTGGTTCTCGTTAGCATACCAAATTCTTTTTCATTTGTTAAGAGTAACATAATGCGGCGAGCTTGGAAAGAGTATTCGTTCTTTAAAGTGGACTTTTCCAGTTGCTTCGGATATGCCTACACGAAGCGTTCGTCTTTGGTAGTCGGACCATGTTTGGTGCATTTTGTCCAGTTTGAAAGGATGGTTTCTGGAGCAGATCGAAACCTGTCTAACTAAGTAACTGTCTAATCACTGTATATTTTATATTAGCTTTGGGCATAAATCTCCATCCACCCACATACCGAAGATTTGGAAATGGTATGCAGCTGAATGAGTGCCCAAACACTGCAGTTGCTTGTTTTGATTACAGGTGACTGTCATTTCGATGGAGAGCTCGTACTGACATACTTTAGAAGATAGAAGCACAAGTCAAAGCTGTTTCAACTTTGTATGGTGCGTCATCGCTGCATACTTCACTAATTTCCGGGGAGATCCGAGCGCACCAGGTTGATATTGAGGCTAACACAGTTCGGCCACCAGTGGCTGACCGGCAGTTTGATTAACTCGCACTTAAGGCATAGGGTCATTCTTCCTTTAATCGAGGTTTTATACTTATTATGGCTGCGTGGCTTCACTGTACCGCTTCACGCGGGCAACTTAATAAACGTCTTACAACTTTTCCGAAGCTATTCAAAGCCATGAAATTCCAATGGAATATTTTACAAAGCTATCTTCTATTACATAGTGGTTCTGTGTAGAAGTTGCTGCTTCAAGTAGTAACATAAACTTTTGTTCGTTTCTGTGACCAGTTGGTTGCTTGACCTGGTCATTACATCGTCGCCACTTTTTTTCGGAATGAAGTTAAGCTGTTCTTAGACGGTACAAACGAGGCACGGTGCGAAGAACGTTGATCAGTCCACAATACAGGTCACTGAGCACGCTAAGTTCGTTTGCTAGCAAGCTACTTACGTCAGAAGTTCGTCAGACCCTGTCATTCTTGATCCATGGAGGCATAAAAAGACTGAGAAGTACACATCATAAGGTCGGGTGGGCCCTTTCAAAAAGCAGTATCTGAAAGTTACACATAAGTTATCTCTCCTATAGTATGGAATACTGTATTTTTGTAAACACTGATGCAAAATACTATGAACCACTTAAATAGGTGACGCCTCTTCATTTCACTTGGTGAGATATTTTGTGTCCAAAATTTGCCTAAAGGAAAGGTGGAAATTCCCATAGAAGAATATGAACCGGTGAGGGTTCTACAGTTAACCAAAAAGAACAAGTTTTTGCGTCAAACTGAGACAAAATGTGTTTTGCTTAATTTTATACTTGTTTGTATCCATTCGCTCACGGTTGAAAAGTGTATCAAGAACATGCCCCATTAGGACATTGTCAATAACTTTGTAAAAGCTTTCCTCTGCACGGCATTCAAATTGATGCAATCGAAAAATTACTTTGGGTCTACATCGATGCACAGTCGATACATGTTTATTCCCTCAGTTCAGTGCACTGTGGACGTGGGAATGATTGTGATGAATTTATCACTACTAGTGAGTAGTCTGACATTTGGCGAATTCGTGAATACAGTTATGGCACTCACTTACAAGTCCGCCTGGAGCTTAAGTCCCAAATACTATGATCGCCAGCATCTTTCCATTACTGAATCCGCTAAGGTACCATTTTTAAAGCTGCTGTCCTACATCGACCGCCCAGCTATACGTCTTTCGCTTCCGCGAATCGAGATTTTTTTATTCACACGGGGTCGATCATCACTACAGCGCTAGTGCCGTTATTTTTGAGTTTTTAACTCCAATGTTGTTTGAACTTTACTAAGGCAGAGATAGTATTATCAACTGTGAACTAAAGTACCACATGACCAGACCTTCGTTTTGACACATAAGCCTAGGACAGACCACTGGATTTCACAAACGAAACAAATCCTTTTGGATCAAAATCCCTGCAAAAGCTAGAGAATAGAAAAATAGGAACATGAATATCCTCAATCCGTCATCTTTATCAGTTAATTGTCCAACGGCCTGTGAGAGTAACCCTAGCCCCAGTTATGCCCGTCATCCTCATTTTAGGGGTGTGGATTTGTCATCAACAACAAGCTGGTGACCGTTTCAAATAGCAAGAACTGAATTCTTGTGCAGCTCTAAACCCAGCTCTACCCTAGGACTGATGTCAACACCCATAACCTTTGCATACGTTGCATTATACCTCAGGATCATTAACTCCCATCGAGCGTGATGGAATTGTCAGGCTGATTCGTAATAGGCAACCGGACCTACGTGTAAAGTTGCACACTACCTATTGAAAAGGATAGGCTCTTGGTGTCAAACTGTTATTCAGTTTCATTTACCTGTACACGTAAGGGAAACGAAATCAAACTATACTTGGTATGTAGCTAAATGAAACGGTGCTTACATGTTTCCTAAGGAAAGGGTTCAACTACTGCCCGGAATTTTACAGGTTCACATCCTCCTAGACTTTCATGTGATGTGCACAGATGACGGTTTGGAATTCGAGCAAAACAACTGTTTCGTGTACATTCAAATCAGGTTAGATTTCTTTGTTTGACTTGGAATTGATGCGTGCTGCTTCTCAGTTGGGTGTAAATTAGGGTATTTACGCAGAGACAATTCCCTTTTACTTCATCAATCTATAATACGCGCAGGCTTTTCGTGTTGGTGTGAGCCCTACACATCCATTGGTCGAACAGAATGGGATAACTGGTTGGATTATTTTCAAATAGAGTCACATGACAAACGAGTCACGGAGACGGCTAGAAAGACCGGTCGGATTTTGGAAGACAGTCGCCAATGTATTCAATTGATTTTGAAAGCATATCAAGTGTCAGAATCATGTGACGGATGCGCACGACATGATGAAGGAACTTAAGTAGCAGCTGACAATTATGCGTATGGTCAATTTATGATCAACCAGCGTCGACCAAAAAGTAAACTTTCACTGTTGACGGACAAGCTATGGGTTTGGAACATAAACTCAAGACAGCTAGAGTCAAAGTGAATCCTGTGCGTGTGTGGTATCCTCTTCAATTGGGTAAAAACTTGTGAGGCATTGTGTTGTGATTGCTAACTGGGCGCGTAAGCGTATCGAGCATTTAGGCCTATCCATTCGTTAAAGGTCAGCGCTTTGTATTGATTTGTTTTTCGAACACATAACTTTTACTTACTTGGTCGATTAGACTTCCGGACGTGCTCAGTTTTTACTGGACTGCGATGCACCCAGCGGAGCAAGGGGCAATACTGAAAATTTCACATAAGTGATCCCAGTAGACCACTTCATTGCGTCAAATGGCAACAGTGCCTAAAAAGTGCTCTTTTCATTAACGTAGGAACCTCTAGGTTCGACACGACATTAGCCTGCGGTTGAGAGGCCTAAAACGCGACATCGTGTATAGTGTTGTTTTGCCTGAAACCTAGCTACAGCCGGTTGAAAAAAAGAAGACTGATTGCATTTGGCAATCGGTACGTTCGAAGCATTGCACATGAAACATGACAACATCAAAGTAGGAATACTGATGTGAGAGTAGCTGTTGGCAACAAATGAGCTACTCGTTGAGTTGATAAGTTACTTCGGCTGCTCTCCTCATGCTCTGCTTGCTGAAGACAGTTCCCACTGGGAGCCACTACAAGGTGAACAACAAGTGACCTGGAGACGAAGAATGAAGAACATGGCGAACTGTGTTGATTACAAAGATGCACACCGTCTGCGACGTTGGGTGGCAGAGACCAACGACATTACTGATTGGAGGTACTCAAGGACCTGCGACCTCCTGGACAGTAGTTGAAAACTAAAGTGGTAGCTGAATTTCTGAACTAAAAGAGAGGCATTATCGTAGTGCTTCGCGATCCAGTGGTAGTTAGGACAACAGAAGCGACAGGATTACATATCAAAACGTTTCATCTACATAATCCGGGTTTTCACCAAGTTAGAAGCCTCGGTGGATATGTACTGCGGCTCACACTTCATTCAAAATTACCTTTCAGTCCATGAGGGGGCGAGATGGCTCAAGTGGTTAGAGCGCGAAGTTACTGACCGGAAGGTCTGTGGTTCGAATTCGACTACTGCATCTCGACTTCCCCTGTCTAGGCTTGGGCAACCTGGCAGTATCCCAGCCCTCGTGCTTCCTTCGGGTGGCGTGGCAGCTAGGCACCGGAAGGGTGTTACAGCCGAACGATTCAGTCCATGATACAATGTTCCTGTAGTAGCTTTTTCTGTGAGAGAAGAAAATCACTACTTGAGTGACAAAAACTTGGCGCTTTCTGATATTGAAAATCCTGCAGAAATGAAAGGTCTTTGTTGTATCCCTCTCTTGAGAAATTATTTCACTGAGTGAGGGAAATGGGCGTTTGACGCACTACTGCTGTCCCCGCTCTAGTGCCTAAGTATTGGGAAAAAACTCGAATACAAAAAATCCGTTGCGAAATAGCGGGTGCAAAAGTTATGAGAGGTCTCAAGGTATTTTAAGCATAGGTTCGACCTTCAATCCAAACTGTTCGATTGGCGTTGGATGAACCCCCATCATCATCGGCCGTTGCTTCTGTGGCATGCCTGAACTCTCACCATCGTCGGCCGTTGCTGAATTGATTGACTGCTTGACTGGCCTGAATGCCTGGTAGATTTTGGTGGAGTGTGATCGTCTCAGTAGGCTTCAGGAATTCTGGGATTATTTTCAGGAATCTGACCATCCTGACGTCTATCTTGGTGAGATGGCGGAACATAAAGTATTGTATTGTAAATGACTCCGAGCACAAGTCAGCAGAACTATCGCATCATGATATGCCAATTTGCAAAGAATAAGACTGTGGTGTGGTGAACCGCCACTGTAAGTCGCTGCACTGTGTTCAGGGTAGACCAAGTTTCCTTTGTTTCAGAGCCACAGGTCTGTGAGTTAAGCAAACTACACTGAGCGGCCATTTTTGTCAGCTTCCGGACATTTTTCGTTTCCCATATTGCTAACAGTCTACTAACAGTTAAATATTTGTAGATGGAGGGACCACCATTTATCTTCCCCTAAAGAACTTGATTTTTTACCTCCACTAGTCTAAGGGATGTGCCACCCAATCTTGGACTATGCCCCAGTTGGGGCGGACTAGCCTCTTCAGCTTTCTGAACTGCAATTTTGGAGAAGGGTATAGGAATTTTTGTGATATTTTGCCGCCAAAATTAGAACAACACATTCCCGAAGTCCTGTTTACTGGCTGCCTTACTTATTGCTGGAAGTAACACATCATGTGTGCCACATCAGACACCTAAACGTCTGACGTACCACCAGTACGTATCGATGAATGAGTACAACTATTCTAAGAAATTGTGTGAAATTTCCATTTCCCTCTTTGCCATTCCTTATCCAACCAATCTCACGTTTTGGCAAGCGAATGATCGCTTTTTCTCTCGAGTGGTGAAGGTGATGAACCACTTAACGTACTCAATCTAAATCAAGTAAATCCACAAAATATTGCTTTAGCCCATATTCATATCACACACCAACCCGGGAAAATAAAGCGAATTTGTGATCATACGCAGGACAGACTCCTATATCCCGGAGTTCTTGTGGGCACCTGCTTAGCTGTATCAGACAAGGAATCGGGACCGGGCAGGCTGACGGAGGGAGATAGTGCTGTGTAACCAAATTCGACGGATTCATGAGTTCGTATTAGGTACAAAAATCGGCATATCACCTGAAAACCGCCCACTCCAAGCTCAAAGTGCCTATCTCGCGCTGTAGTCCCATTCCATTTCTGACTTATTCTCGGTCAATGTGTAACCCAAACCTCCTGAGCTAGGACTGCCAAATCAACTAACTTAAGTCTTCAAATGCGAGCAGTATAAAAGAGTTTGTCCAACGGTTGGTCATACACTAGCTCTCAGTCCGATATATCATTTTCCGAGTTTTTAGAAAGCACCTATGTTTAACTTCATTCACTGACTTCAGTCAGACTACTGCGCTTACACTCAGCACTCGGTATTGTTACGCAAGTTACCGAAGCAATCCACCCGGTCTCTTAAACAAATCCCTCTCCAAACCTGGTCCACTTTCACATACATATGCACAAAGGAACAAAACGGCAACATTCTCCGATGGTAAGGCAAGTCCGTTCATTTCGACAAGGCCGCCAAAAACGGACCAATTCACTCCTATCGACAGTTTGTTACAAACTGTTTGAGTTGAAATGAGCGTTGGGCATTCGCAGGCGACCAAGTGGACGGCACTTAATCGGATTAGTACCAAAAGACTGAGAGGAGTTTAGCCGTGTTTCCGACTCTGAATGGAGGTGGGGAGAGAAAACAGATTTACGGTTAGCTTACTGCTCAAGAAAATTGCTTGCCCGATGAATCGATGTGACAGATACGTGGAACATTTGGACGAAGAGTAACAGGGAACAAATCCAGAATTAATTTTACGGATACCACTCAACGTTTCCGTTGATAAGTAGCTGAAAGGCAACATCTCTTCATGAAAAAAGATTTGACTGATTTCGATTATTGGGTTTCTTCCCTATTGATCGGCCGACACCTCCCGTACTTATGTTTAGTTTAAGAGTGTCAATAGACAGTTCATCTCAGATTGCTTTACATGTCAGCCCATCGTCTGAGGTCGTCACGCAACTGACGAATGTAGAACGCTTTCGAAGTTCGCTATACTTACTGTTGATTGGTTGACATACGGATGTGCGGAACATGCGTTATAACCAATGGGCTTCTGGAAAACAAAGTAGCACCGGCACGTGAATGCAATTGGACAACTATTCGATTCACATGTGAAATATCACAGTTAATTCGGTCACACAATCTCCCAGTTTGACAATCTCAACAAAATTTCATATTCAAATCGATCGAACACAGACATACCGCTCATTAACCCCCGCTCCATAGTCTGGATGAAACTTTTGGAGTCACATCAAAACTTTGTCATTGGACTTATTGTGAATAGCCGTTCTGTTCAATAGAGAATGATTGCAGACATCCAGGAGCTGCTGTAAAAAAAATGAAGCAAATTCAACACCCTTCCCATCTCTTGGCCTATGGCGTGGTTATCGCGCTGCTTAGTGCGGGTCTATACGCCGCGCAGCTGTTTTTTGTGTTTACCTCGGATGACGATTCCCCATGGTCCTGGCCGAAAGAAAATCTACCAGTCGGTTACTTATCAGCTAGCGTGATGCTTATTTCACCAGTTTTCTGTTTTGCGGCTGCTTGCACACGCATCCGTAAATGGTTAGTTCTGGCCATGTTTCTAGCCATCTGCAGTACGGCTGTCTCGATCGCATTGGGTATAAACGGGCTGGTAGAATATATGGACGAGTCTGAATCTCAGTTCGCCCTCTTCACCATGAGTGCACTCAACGTTGCCGCTGGTAGCCTTTGTGGAATCTATGTGATACTCATGTTTACAGACATATGTGAATGTCACTCGAGGAGAAAGATCAATGAGGAACGGCCTCCGGACCCACATCCACAACCCGTATCCGTTCCTAGCCACCCAGAAAACCTATCTTATGTGGAAACACATGTGCCTATGGATAGTATTCCCCCCGCATATCCATATGTCGCGCAGAATTCAACAGTTCCCTACGCACCATCGGAAACTAACTATCTTAAACCCGGAACGTGGCCAAATGCACCACCTCCATATGAGCCGTAGTAGGATATTCTCACAGCTTCGAACCTCTACAGCTTGGTATGTGAAAGCCATCATCCACAGTTCCCCAGTTTCCCCTCCTTTTGATTTCATTCCAAAAAAAAACGAGAATACATTTTAAATTTGTTGCACAACGTTTTAGTATCTAAGTTCAATATGGTGTTCAGTTCCCGAGGCGACAGACTATACGGTAAATTTACCGTTGAACAGGAGATACATCCGATTAGGAAAGTGCACCATACTTTGTAAGCCTAAGACTGAAATCCTCATAAGAGTTCGATTTACTCAGGTGAAATATCCAGGTGAAATATAGTAGACATTTTCTTGCCAGGTTAAAAGCCCCTCTTGAAGGGAAAACGAAACTTCATGGTGGACATCTACTATTGCATATGTGCTCAACTGAGATTTCATTCTGTCAGTGAAGCTAGTCGGTGCTGAAAGGCCGAGAAGGCTGTTTGACCCCCCTATTGGCAACCACCGGCAGCGTGCATCTCACGAATCTCTCACGAAACCGCGACTTTGCGGCCAGTTGTTGGACATTTAACCGTTCGGACATCACTGTGGTTAGCTGTTTTGCGTACGTTCCACTCCGGTCCTAAACTGTTCGCAAACTTTTGGGGACAATGAGTCAAAATGTCAAGATAATTGGAAATCGTGATAGTCTTTTTTCTACAAAGAGTGAATGCAGACTGTCTGACGCACAAGTAGATACATCCCATCTCAAGTTGATGTCTTTGGGAAATCATAATAGGACTTGTTTTCAGGACCGAAAGTCAGATGTAATTCGCTTTGTTTGTCCACGAGGCTAACATAGCTACTGGTTAGAAAATCACCGTGGTTGCGCTTCGTGTGGCTTATACTCTTGGGGCAAACAGCTAGTTGTAAAACGTTAAGGTATTTTTGACTGCTCTAGAGTAAGGTCAGTGAGTCCAAGGAACGATGCCTCTAGACTGGTGAAGAAACGTTTATAATCTGGCTATCAAGCTCGGCGAACAGACCGACAACAAAGCAACGCACCAGAGCTACACCTATTCCGCAACACTTCCACACTGATTATTCTCGGGTGGTTGGGGATACTGCCGTTTCCCTAACTAAGGAAACGATTTTGGAAGCCCAAAGTCTTTTTTTTGCAATTCTCCCTCCCAATAGGCGACACCCTCTGGCTCCCAGATTGTCCGTTTTTTCACCCGACAGGAAACACCACCACCATTAATCCAAATATGTGAGTTTATTAGGACTTCAGACAGTTTACTTCACACCAACTCGTTATGTCAGTGAATTCTTTTTGACTGCAGATAACTTTGACCAGCAGATATTTGCGGCTTTGAGGGTCTCTACAACAGCAACTGTCGAAAAACTTCACAACCGGAATACCGATTGTAAGTATTATAGCTTAATGCAAAGCAGCACACAAGATAACTCACAGTCTCTGAAGATCATAATCCTCAACATCGTTTTCATTGTGCTATAAGGTGATACATATCCGTGATAAGCTGTCGAATGTGGTCAACCCTAGTCAGATGAGAAAATCTGGTGCGATCTGGTGATCTTGATGAGAATAGGTAAAAATGATTGTACCGGTTCATTAGATCCTGCTGACATGTGGGTGAAACACAGATTATCAAGGGTTATGAACATCTGGAGCACTCACCTCATACGCGATGGGAGATTTTACCTCATCTTTACCTGATAACAAATAAGATCCCCTTGGCTGGGAGATCTCCCGCTCTGGGAAACATTTTGAAATTCCTTGGGTGTGTTTCCTAAATGGAGGACTAAAGTATCCTCAGAAACTCTGTAAAAGGACATTATGCACTTTGGGGTATTTAACTATTCCTATAGACACCTGTCAATGAGAAATTCTGTTACAGACTACCGTAGATGAAACAAATTTTGCGACCCTCTTGCAAAGTCGTGTCTGGAATTATTTTAACTGCAAACTGTACGCCTCAACTGAGATAATTTCTCTTTTGTAGATCTTTTGACACTTCCCTCTGTCATACAGGTACGCCAGATGGATTTTAGGTCCAAATTGGCAACGGTTCGGTCATCATCATCATCATCGATAGCACACCGTCAGTGTTTAACAGTGATGCCTTGCTGGCGTTGGTCATGTTGAGCTACTCGACGACAGCGTAAGTGATGGTGATCGACTGATGCTCGGGACCTATCCGGGATCCCATCCTGAACCGTCGGTTATTATCACTTGAATTCGTTCACTAGTTAGAGCATTCAAAATTTGTTGCCGAATCATGAAGTGGTCCCTTTGGATTTGTTCCTACACTCGTACTTCCCGGGCGAATAGGCCTGTGAGAAGTGACCTTTTCTGTACTCTGCAAAGTGTACTGTATCAACCGTTTTTTCCCCGGTTTTCTTCGCTCTCGTTTCACACAGATGCCCCAGATTTTCTCACTCAATACACCTGCTTACCTATTTTGTTATTGTCCAGCGAAGCAATGGATGTTCCAAGTCCAATTCAGAGCATTTCATTTTCAGGATAACTTCTGTTGTTCATCAGCATGCGTCTTACCAATCACACAAGTGTTTTTCCACTCTAAATCCACTATATGTCGACGATTCTTGTTTTAAGTTCACCCACGATATCGAATGGCTCATTTCAGCTGAAAGTGGACATTGTCATGACCCCTCATAGGGTCGTGTACTGCACAGGACAAAGTGGGAATGTGAGCAAGCCTTGACGTTCACGTACCACAGAGATGGCCAAAATCAGCTGTGGACTTTACTCGTGGTGCCACTGTATCTGCTGTGAATTACATTTTTTCTCCCATAGCTTGCTCAAAGAAGACTCAGCAATCTGGAACTTCCATCAACAAACATCATTTTCTCCTAAACTTGCTCTAATAAGATGTTATTTTTTGCTTATTCGACTCTCTTTCAGGTACTTGTTGGTCGGGAAACCAACCTGCCTTAGGTTTCTGTGTCCCGAACCCGGAGGGAATTGAAGCCATCGGCTCTATTTTGCAAATTGGGAGATTTTTTATATCCAGGTCACTTGTTATTTGGTTATGAACGGACCTTAGTACGGGGGTCAGCGGAAAGACCCTAGTTTCCGTTAGAACTCACTGTTCAGCAAACTTCGATCTACAAATTTCGTAGCAATTCGTCGTGCGTACTTTTAGATGTTATCCTAGGCAAAAGTGACTGCTCTGAATGGGTTCCGCACTCTCTCCTTCAGCTGACTCGACAATGAATGTCAATAGTGATCCAGAACCCTACAGTCCTGACCTTGAAGTTCAGCTCTTTGAACTCTTAATCAGTCCAGAGGGCAGCTATTGACTGAGTCTATGAGATGGCCTAATAGGGCCGGGAACTCTCTGAGAACGTAAGATGAGGTTCTACCAGTTGGGCACGTGCCAGTGGAAACTAACCACTAGTTCAGTGCTTGGAATATTGACTTTGAAAATACCATTGCCGAAAGTTAAACCAGAGGGGAGAAACACAGGAAAAAGGTTCACATTCTATATGTATCTATCTGGCCTGACTGACGGTGTGCAGCTTGCGTGATTATGACGCGTGAGTTCCTTCTCCTGAAGGTTATCCAGCACTATAGGCGTACTGCACTACTCATAAGGTTGCTGAGAGCTCTTCGACAGCCCATAACCGGTTTCGCTCTTTTTGAGGCTCATCAGGTAGGCGCAGTCCCCGAGTTTCCTTCAACCTTATGTTCTACTTGAAACCAAATTGCATGGAAACATCACAAAGGAGAGATTCAGCTGGGTTCCAGGTGAGTCTCTCGCAAAACCAAATTTGTCCGCAAATGAGTGTTTTTCGCTAATTGTCTAGCACTGTTAAGAATTACTGATCGGAGGTTTTCACCAGGTCAACAGGACAACACTGTGAGAGTTCAAAACCTTGCACCAGTTATCCGCGGTTGTGTTATGAAAAGCAAAATGAAGTTTCCTAGAGCATCCAAACCCTGGGACACAGGTTTATTTTACTTTTTTATAATCAGATTGTCGACAAAGAAGCCAATTCAGTCGTCGAAGTGAAGGAACTTGTCAACCGCGCCTACTGCATCATCTCCTGGCACAACGTTTGACCTCTGCGTAAGGCGTAGCTAAACTGTGAGCTGAATCAGCGACACGTACGATGAGTCAGGAGCCAAGCCGTGATCATTCAGCCGACGAAGCGTTCGAGCCATGAGTGACACAAGAACAGAGGTACTCTTGACACCAGTGAGTACCTAGGCATGTCCGTGTTGCAACTACTGATGCATTTACCAGAACTATCACACCTTAGAAAATGCAGGGTTCTAAATCAGAGACGGCTGATTGGCAGAAACTACCATAATGTTCCGAGTCGGGGGGGGGGGGCTTTCAGATCAAGAAACGACTATTCTAGTACATTAAAGGGTAAAACACCCTTCGGAGGTAGAATTACGATCAATGAGTCTCCATCTAGGTATTAAATTTGAAGAGCTTACCTATTCCGACAAGCAATTCAGATGCGGCAGATAACTGTGAGATAACAGTTTAGACCTTGGAAAACTATTCAGCCGCAGAAATTCTAAACCGATCGATCGTGTGCTCCAGAGCATTCTAGATAAATGGAAGTGACTTCGATTGTGTCGTAAGTAGTATTCTATTTGGCCAGACTTACAGACTTTGCCTAAAACTTGACAGCCATTACTGGACACGAAATGCGGCCAATTGATTTTGTTAGTAAGAGCCAAGATTTTTAATAAAAGTCTTGACGTGAATGAGAGACTAATACGACTACCTCAGTTAGGATTCAGACGTTTTTCGCCGATTGTTCCTCTGATGTGGCGATCAAAACACTCTGGACTACTGATTCCTTGCCTTAACAGTACGCGTTCTACACAAATTCACCCAATACTAGGTGTGTTGAGACGAAACCTTGTGAGATTCCTTCGATCCGCTATTGGTTGTGTCACATGCATCTTGAACTCATAAAGAGAAGGGTAGAAACTGTTGTACTTTTGCCAGTGCATGGTTTTGAGACAAGATCCCGAAATTTTCACTGGGAAGCCGCAATGCTACTCACTATGCTAGTCAGTAAGCTGTATCACCGTCAATATATGTCAGGTGTTTTTGCTCAGCTGAGTAGCTCGGCATTCAGAGTTCCCTTACAAAGTCCCCATCTGCTTTTGGTCCACAGGAATTACTGTCCTTTTAGTTGTGGCAGAATGAACAAGAGACTCAGCTGGAATTTGGTCGGTTCACCAGTTCCCACCAACTTAGTTATCAACGAAGTTTACGACTCAGTGTAGTTCGCCTGTTACCTACAGTGTGGTGTTCAAGTGGGACATATGGTTGGCAGAAACCTTTTGATCGCAACTACCTGAAGACCCCCATCGGGGACGAAACCGATCATGGGCTGCTGAAAAGTTTTCATCACAATTGTAGGTAGTGCCTCCCATCAAGAGAATCGAATTCTGTCCGTCAGAGCAGGGATGGACGCTGCAAAGTCGATTTCACGTTTTTGCTGTGATCTTTCTGAGAGTTCATTTTCTGTGAGCTGGCATTGATCGCCCCATGTCATATGAATGAAGCAATGGTTCTTTAGGCGACCAACGTTTAATTCACACAGCAGTGTGAGTTGAGCACACTGGGGATCACCCGTAATTTGGCCGAACGGAGGTCGCGACTCCATGGAGTTTTGTGGGATGTCCACTGTTGATCATTTTCAATCGAGATGAAACAGTGCTTCTCGGCTTATCGGCATAGATTGGCCCCACTTATCGAGGGAAATCCCAACCGAAAATTACCAATTCTCCACGTACTGTCAACAGTTTACCGAGCACTGCCTAGAACTACCACCTGAAATGGGTAGTTGAAAACCTCAGTTCCCTCACTTAAAAAAATGACAGAAAACCTGACAGCTATATCCATCACCGTAGGGGTTTTGGGATACGTACCCCGTAACGCATTATCTATTGTAATTGACGATCTAAAAATGGCTTTCACCTTACAATCCTCAGTTTCCTAACCATTTTTTCATCATCTGCGAAGCGATTCATGAATTGAAACAATATTTATATTGAAAATGTTTTTGATTACACAGCGGATACTTTAAATGAAACTGTCCAAAGTTTCGACCTCCGAGAGGACCTTTAGCAAGGAGCAAACGGATGACATTAAAATATTACAGATGTGGCTTTCGAGAGGCTACTCAAAATGATGTCGTGCGTGCAGTGATCGGTGTGTAACCGCTTGCGTATTTGTGCGTGTAACGTGGCCTGCTTTTTTGACACCAGATCATGGAACTGAGTTATTGTGCGGTCTGTCGTGTTGGTGTCACCTTCGTCGTTTGAAGCAGGCCAGACGCTATCTAATCAGTCGGCGCACAAATGCATCATGCTCATAACAGCTGATTCGGCGCAACACTTTTCCGCACATACGTCGAGATTTCGCTGCATTAAATGCAGGTCATTAACGTTGACCTGATGGTCCTCAGCCAATGCACCGAGTGCGATAGCTCAGCGGCACTGCATTTGGTTCAAGCCACTCGCATTTCCTGGGGTGACCTGAGAGAGCTGCTTATGATCGTTGATTCGAAACTTCAATTGTCTTTTGGTTTGTTCAATGTGAACACAAGGGCCGTCGGTACAAGCAGTCTTGCAGATATTGGGCTTAAGCGGACCTTACCTGAGAACTTGTGGCCTCTGCAGTTAGTTGTCCATTCATAAAGTCGAATGGACGTTGAATCTGAAGAATACGAAACGAATGCATTCGGATGCGTGCTGCCTGTACGGAATCCGGCCCATATCAGTTGGTTCAACTCCCGGTCTGGCCGCTGTATCTACGATGAATGGCTAAAGCTTGTTTGATGAATCCTGGTGGAAATCGATTGTATCTCAGTGTTTGTTTAATATGAGTAATCTTGGTTTCAGTTAAAGCATGGTTACTACACATCCCATTCGCTCGGTGAGCCAGGGGGCAAATTATCTATCCACTCAACGATGTGCGTTGGAAACACGGTGAAAAAACATAAGAAAAAAAGCAGTGAAATTGCAGAAGACGAAGAGGAGTGCAAAAAAACCAGTCCATTTTAACCCATGATAAAACTCCCATGGAACAAATTCGATGTTCAACTAGAAAGCCCTGACAGGCGGGTCAATCAGTTGCTTGGTCGCCTTTTGAGCCGTCGGACCAGCCAATCACATCCGTCAGGAGTGAACGTGCTCGCCTGTTCAGATGTGAAAAATCGATAGTGGAACTTGATTCCAGTGCTTACCCCCTTTGGTGCGGACTCACCAGAATGATTGCGCCAGAATAGGGGGACGATTGTTCAAACGAGAGTGATGTGAACGTGAAGAATTAAATTGCCCAAATGTACGACCTGCGAAAAAATTATGAGACTGCCAACGCATTTCACCATAATACTGCCACTGATCTATGGAATGAAACGCTTTCTGCCAAGGAATAAAAAAAGCAAATCCAGAATTTACAAAAATATGTCTTGAGAGAAGTGATGCGAAACGTCAGATCGTCAAAAATAGGCACGACAGAGTTGCCGGACTGACTGACCAAATGTTTGACTGGCCACATCGCTGTCTCCTCTGTGTTTTCTAGGATATTTTCCAGGCACTTCATTCATGGAACGATTACTTCAAAGGGCATAGAGGATGCTATGACTTGCACTCCCCTCTCCCGTCTTAAAGTAGCCACTGCACATGGCTTGCACTTTTATGGTGTGGAATGCCGGTGTGCCCTCTGAGGTCTCAATTGCGGTGACTATGGAACGATTACTTCAAAGGGCATAGAGGGTGCTATGACTTACACTTCTCTCTTCCGTCTAAAATTAACCATTGCACATGGCTTGCATTTTGTACATGTGGAATGCCAGTGTGCCCTCTGAGGTCTCAACTACGGTGACCAGTCCAGTAACTCCGAGTGGAAGCTATTGAGTTGAGTTGAGTTGAAAACTACTATGTTGTCTTGCTAGCACAGCATCTCCTCCTTTTTAGGAGCACTGTCGTTGTGGAGGAACGTCCTCGTGTATCACCATGGCGAACCGATTCGCTTTGGGCACTCAGGTCACATTGGTTTCGAACTAAGAGGAAGTTACCAGATATGTCCCTCTCTAGCGGTCTCGAGCACCTATCAGATATGCTGTTGAGCAAGCTATGCCATCACTGGACAATCAGGACTAAAAAAGGCAGATGATGAAAGGTTAACCTTTCAGTTATCTTCGCCAAACACGAATACTGAAGAAAATGCACAGTCCTGTAACAAACAGGCAGGGTTGAGCGATTGCCATGATAAACTGACAGTTTCATATGGCAGACTCCGCTCATGTAGCACTGGTTGGTTCGTCCTAACCGTAGAACCTCAAGTGATTGCTAATGGTCGTTAATCCTAATTACACAGCAAGATTGTGAATGACCTGTTGGAGCCAGCCGAATGACATTTTCACAATGTGCTCGGAAGTTGGCGAAGACGAACCCTCTGGTTGTTCTACTGGAGACTGTCATTGCTGTAACTTCAACACGAGTTGGAAAATGCTCGGCCGTCAGGACAGACAACTACTCTATTGATACAAGTGTCACCTTAGCTTCGGTTGAATTGGCAAATCACATGAGCTCTGAGAAACCTAGGTACAGTGGACTTTAATGTGAACCTTTTGAATTCTATTTGAAGAAATCTTCGTTTAGTATCAACAGGGGAATGTTAGTTCACCATTTACCTGAACCCTTTATCTGAGAAGTCGCCAGTCAACGCGAGGCCGTGTGAAGGATTTCATGAATGAGGGGTGAATGGGACTGAATCCGGTCTGAGTGCCAGTCACTCCCACTGCTGATCAGCCATCAGACTAAGTATACAACTACTTGCAGGGTGGTCACGGGTTCAACTCAGTTTGGAGATTCTGTACACTGTTGAAGATGTCCAGTAAAAGTAAGGCAGCTGTGACGTGCTCTTGGGTTTTTCAGCATAAACGCTAGAAGGACGAATTTCCAATAATATAACAGTACATGTGGAGGAGATGGTAGTTCAACTGTTAATCAGACACCGGCTAAAATGCAGCTAAGTGCATTGCTGGAGCTTTAGGGGGACGACCGGAGTGAGTGATTAAAATACATTTTTGGATGATACATTTAGGTAATCTTTTCAATATATCCCACTCAATTCCGGTCACTCAATCTATTCATGTCACTTCTGTCAAGCCGTCTTCTAAATTCAGCATTGATATCCCCCTAATACTTTCTGCTAGACTCTTTTCCATTTCGTGAAATACACTCATTTGCCTGCCAGTTTGGTTTTAACAGCAGAATCAAATGAATCCAACTGAATCACGCGTTTTTGATATTCTGCTTAAATGGCCACACCACCACCCCATGTTTCAGTTGGTACGATATTCGAGATGTTGCAGGATATTTTATAAACGCAACACACTACTCAAAAGGTTGCTGAAAACTTTTCGACAACCGATGACCAGTTTCACCCCTCCTGGGATTTATCAGACAGAAACAGTCCCTGGATTTCCGTCACTCTTATGTTCTGCTTGAATGCAAACTGTACGCAATCTGCGAACTACACTTGTTTTCATTTCGCTTATTGCTGGCAAATTCTTGGTGTGGAAGACACGAATTAGCTCCGCAATGGATCTCACATAGCCATCACGAACATCCACAAAAACCTCTGTCTTTTCATACATTTGTTCTCTTTTCTTCACATTGTCTACACTCGAGTGCACACCGGCTGGTTTTCGATTTCCAGACTAACACATGACCAATCACACGACAGGCCTGAGGTCAAATTGCGTTTGTGCAAGCGCTGACAGACTACTGATCGATCCATCCATTTTGGTCAATTCGTGTCCATTTCCATTGAAAATGTGATTGAAGTGTGTTGTAAAATGTAGGTCGAACTGATTCATCAACTTGTTTTTATTCGATCGGCACACATGACTCTAGAATGTTGAGGTATGGGAGTAAGAGTGCTCTCAAAAGTGGTATTGACCCAGACAGCCCTGGTTAGAATGCTTGGCGTTATTCGCTAAAAACTATGCACTGGTGGTTCATCATTGTTGCGCAAATGAAAGTCAGAGTGTGAACATATATCTGATCGTTGCAAATTTGTCATGCAAAATCGGTTATACTTTAAAATTACGGACCTTGAAGCATACCAGTGTATTTGCATCCCACGCTTCAGTCGGCAGGGCTCATTCCTGCCTGGCTGCGCTTAAGATGGTTCCGCAGAATACTACCAAATTGTCAAAGGTCAAACAAAATAAAGTTATCCATAGTAAAAATTGTAAAAGCCATATTGCGCCTCTTCTGTGCAGTTGAGTGGAACTATTGTTCAAGCGTGCCGATAAGAGATAAGTGCAATAGCTGCGTATATGTGGTGGACCGCAGATCGATGACTACGCACTTTTAGTGGATGGGTTTTCTATGAGTAGCATGTAACAACATCATGCAGTGGAAACTCAACGATCAAGCTGGTTAATGTTTGTTTGAGGTGTTCGGGTCCTAACGAAAAATAATAACTAATCGTAACACCCTTCCGATAGCTAACTGCCAAGCCACTTAAAGGAAGCACGAGGGCTGTCAGGTTGCCGAAGACTGGACAGGAGTATTCGATAGTTCAGGCTCCATTGAGTCAAATTGACATTGGAGCTATTCGAAGTGCTCAGATATCCTGTTTCAGTCAGCATCACCACCCAGAAGATGAATACTTGAAGTGGTTTTCACGTGCGAAGACGTGGTTTGCCACTACGTGACTTGAGGTTCAAAAAAAGTTCAGTAAGGCGGAACTACTCGAAATCACACAGACTGGGTCGATCGAAGTTTGTAATTAACATACTATGTAGCTCGGGCTCTGTAATTCAACAGTGTGGACGGTTTGGCAGCGCAGTTTCTCGAACGTCTCTTAGTGAAGTAACATGTTGTGCTAAACGATCAGATGTGTGTGCACCTTGGTAAACAATGTGCATCTTATGGTTGACTATATTTGTCCAATTCGTCAAATGTTTCTGCAACCTTGCCATTTTAACCGGAATGTACTTTTAGGTGTGAACCGTACCGCGGCGTGTTGCTCATGTGATTCCTCGTTGTGCCGCCCATGAGAACCTTACCACCTAATAAAATACTGCAGTCAAGTAGAAAACCAATGTGGTTTGAACCAAACATTGATCACTATTCACGATATTTTGAAGTGAACCGATGATTAGCGAGTCTACTGGACTGTAGACACGTCATGGGTGGCGCGTTGACGGCTGCGCAACTTCCGGGGATTATGGGCTCCTGAAAGGTTATTTGAGGGCATAAGACCTTGAAAAGGCACTCAGTTGGGCATCGGCCCGGCCAAGGCAACTAGATGCCTCAGCTCACCCAGTATGATTGATCGGGGATCACTGAATATAGACTTACCGCAAGGCAACGCAAAATAATGTGCTCCGGTTTTAATTTATATCTTGTTACGATGAAAATGCGGTACAACACGGAACTGCACGGCACTTTGCGTTTCAACGGCCGATGGAATTCTTCCATGGGCTTCTGGATTCTACTTCCAAGTGAGATGCTGCTTGGTGGAACGCGGTTTCGGAAGAACTTCAGTGAGGGGAATTGAACAACGGATATATGTTCAAACCACCGAAGGAATGTGCAACTCACTTTGTAGTGATACGATGACAAAGTACATTTTTCGTTTTAGATATATGGGGCAAGATCGCTCAGTGGTTAGAGCTCGAAGTTGCTAACCGGTTCGAATCCGACCGCCGCCTCTCGACTTCCCCTGTGTAGGTTTGGGCAATCTGGGAGTACCCCAGCCCTCGTGCTTCCTTTAGGTGGCATGGCAGCTAGGCACCGAAAGGGTGTTACAGCTGAACGATTATATATATATATATAATCTGCTACTCTGTTGAGGTTTAACCATGAGACTCAATGTTACGTAAGGCAACGACTGTCACAACTGACTAGCATCTGATTCTCTTATTATACATCTTGCGAAAAAATTGCGCATTTCCCGAAATTTTCCCTCATAATCGATAAATTCAGCAGCCAGAGAGTTACATCACAAAACAGAACAACTTGAGAAACATCTCACCTGAAAACCTGTATGCATTTCCGGACTACCTGGGTTTTTGCGACCTATCTTCCGTGGTTCCTACGCCTCCAGCAAGTAATATAAATTCTCGAACTCTCATACATTCTCCAGATGTTTTCAGTTGGGTTGTACTCAGAAATGCAAGTCGGTAACTTGACGACAGAAGGGTTGGTCATTTTATTGAGGTCAAAAGTCAACCACGACGGCCTCCAAAGCGCTTGTAAAGGTGCGCTCAATAAGTTCAACATTTGTTTTAATGCTTATGGTGGAAGCTTGTTTCGGTATGCCTCGGTGACCAGGTATGGGGCTGAGTCTACTACGACCATCCGCAGCAAAGTTGAACTCACACATCGGTTAGCCCCGTTTTAATGGATGTGCCAGTAAACCTAAACTTCACACACGGGTGTCTTTGGCGACGTTACTTCGGAGCAATAAACCGATGATGCCAGAACGGTTCTTACTTCTTTAAAATCCCTGGGCCAAACAGTCCGAGAGCACAGTGCTATCCAAGCTTGGGTCTGCGCAATAGGTCATTCCTCTCTCACAAATTTGCTTAGGGAAACCTTTATGGGCTTGCACCAAACCATCACACACCTGCTGTGGTTTGAATGAAGCGGTTTGATTTGGATAATCAGACCAATTGAGAGTCCACACTCACTTTCACTGAAGGATCTTGACATCCTGATAACCAAAGGGACACACTGTGTAACACACCGCGGCACTTTTAGAGTTCATTTGTATGTATGTTTGTGTGCGTCTTAAGAAAACTTTGGGAGTTGCCGTTACCAGAAGTAAATTCCCGATATCTGTGATACGGTAAATGAACACTAATATTTTATCCATTTTCTGGGATGAGGTGCGATAAAATTACTGGATTGTGAATCCAAGGGCCGATGTGACAGACGTATTGGCAAGTTTTAACATTTAAAACATCCATTTTGGGCTTATATTCTTCAAAGTTTGGAACCCAATACTGTCAGTGGTTTACTTTGCATTGCGCGAGGTTCGTCAAGGGCATTTTATCGAGAATTCTCGTGGATTCATACGATAAACGAGAGATTAGCAGCAAAGAGTTGAGCATTTCGAAAATAAGGAAATTTTGGTAAGCTGGCAGGTATTCTTGAGTATTAAAGACCTCGTCACACGGATAGCATTTGGTAAGTCAATTTATCAATCTGTCTAACCATCTGTCTATCTATCTATCTATCCATCTATCTATCTATCCATCTATCTATCTATCCATCTATCTATCTATCCATCTATCTATCTATCCATCTATCTATCTATCCATCTATCTATCTATCCATCTATCTATCTATCCATCTATCTATCTATCCATATAGCGGTTGTGTTCCCTTCTCTGAGTCTTTTTTTCCCGGCATTAGGCACTGGAGCGGGTCAGCAATCAGATACAGCAGATAGCGAATCAGCAGACATAACACTACCTATCTATCTGCAGAACTTTCCATTTAGCTCTTCATCTCTGTAAAGTTAGGTGACAAAACTGTGGTAAGTCCCGTTAGCTTAGGGGCTTGATTTTCTCATTCGACTGATATGCGACCATTCATATTATCAACACCGAAATATGCTACCTGAGCGCGTCGAAAAATTTGGCCACCGAAATTCATTCTGGACGCCTTACTGCTAATACCAAGAATTAGAATTCTGTTCCTGTTGTTTCGAAAGTATAGACCGCAACGTAGACTTATTTACTCGGGAAACTCATTTGCGGTGAGAATCGAGTTAATCATCATCATCATCATCGTCATCATGACAGCAATAATGCGTACTGGCGCTCAACTGCAATCCACTGGTCAGGGAAGGAAGTTTTAGTAAAGAATGGAAGCAAATGGGAAACGGATAGAAGTGCGACTGGAAGAATTCCAACCAGGTACCTCGACAAATTAGACCAAAGGACCATTATGGCCAGAAAATCATGCGTGATTAGAATGGGACCTACCCATGAACATTCCGGTTACATACACACTCCCATGCCACTTTATATTGATTACTATGGTCGCAGCGGCTAAAGTTACATCCCAGTTTTTGTTAGTTATTTCGATAATGTTTTTCTATAGAGTAAATGTTGATAGCTCAGGTAGCGTAGATGGTCGTTGCTTTGTTCGCTGAGCTGGGCAATTTGATTACAAACGTTTCATCACCAGTCGAGATGACCTCATCAGTGCGTTGTTAGGGGGCGTGGTGGAGCTTAGTGACGGGTTGGTGGTTGTGCTACGCACCATGAAGCACCCTAACAACGCACTGATGATGTCACCTCGATTGGTGATGAAACGTTTGCAATCAAACTGCCTAGCCCAGAGAACAAACCAGTGACCATTTCGATAATCTATTGGTCTAGTACTGATTTCCAAACGAAATCCTCATTAAGACAATTTGGACGGTGTCTTAGCACACAGCATATAGCTGGCAAACCGAATTAGGCAGTTATTTCGCCCGAAGCTACTTGTTCCTTCGATTAATAAAAAAAGGTGGTTTTTCATAAATGGGTCGTAGGACCAAGAGCACAGAACAATATGTAGTGCAAATATTTTTCAAAAAATTCTATCCCTAAATCAATCACGGAGTGCCAACTCATGCCAGCGCCTTCAGTTTTCACTGTGCAGCTCAAAAGACTTGTCCAGCGTGTGTAACTTGACCTTCGGAAGACGACAAGTGCACGCTCACGGCCGTCCTCAAAGTGTGGAAAAACCGTTTGTATGAGTTTGTTTTTTCTTATGGCTGCTAAAAGTGTGCCCTGTAGACCTAAAGTTCCATTCTGCTTGTTGGGATGTAACCACAATCGGAATATCATGTTCGAATTTGAAAAATAAAAACCTCGTTTTTCTAATGTTATCTTACACTCGAAACTGGTGTTTACATCTACGCGTCAGGGTACTGTACGTTGTCAGAGGCCTGAAAGAACATGTCGGGCTGAATGATATCAGGATAAAATCCACCTTGTTGAAACCAAATCACAGGTTTATGGGTTTCGTTCACAGTGGACCAACAAGCAAACCTAGGGGTGTGACCAGCTGGACAAAAAATATCGATCGATCTGAAAGCCCCCCATTGTAAACAGAGCTGCTTTAAAACATTACGACTCACGTGTAGAATTAGCCTGCGTCTTCAGCAGATGTCTTGTTTTAGCCCCCTTAGCTAATACGACACCCGGAAGAATCACGGAAACTGTGATACCACAGACAGTAAGAAGACTCGGCTTTCCTGTTCGTTGACTAGCTAACTTTCCATTCGGATGAATCCTGCGTTCTCGTTCTCAGCGACATACGCCCAAGGTTCAGCCCAAACGCACAATAATGTTCTCAGTCCCCTGACTAATAGTTGTTTCGGATAATTGAAACCTACTAGTGAAGATACAGGAGAATTTGTATTCACTTTTCTGCAACACGCTTCGAAATTTTGTGTCTGATCACTTTAGACCAGTTTGAAACAGATGCTTCCAAACTTTATCGGACTCATATGAGATTCTGGTTTCGAAGTATTCGGAAACTTATGGTTTGTGATCATTAAAGGTGTTAACAGGATTTGATCAAAGTCCATAATGCTGGTTTTCGCCACTTTGGGGTCCCCAACACACGCACAATCAAAGAACTTGCTTTTGCTGGATACCGAAACCGCTCACTTAATAGTCTGAGACCGAGGTTTTCCTCTCAACAACCTGTTACCGTCCAATCGTTCACCAACTGTGAGACTCCGGTTGTTATCCACAATGGGATGCTCGAGTTATCGCTCTCCTGGCCCTTGTACCCCATGTAAACCCATGGTCCACAATCTGTCCTCCACTCCAATGGAATTTGTACAGCAACCTGATTCTTTTGATACGGTCGGACTTCTCTGTTGTTTTGTGTATATTCTGGATCACAACGTTTTCATAAAACCTCCGGTGTATCAGTGAGATGATCAATCGTAAAAAAACAAGCCTTTTTCGCTACACTTCAAACATCTTCTGTGGGTATATTGCATGTTTTAAAAAAATCTAAATGAGTATATGTGTATATCTGTACGCCAAAAGCTATAAACTTCGGCCACCTGTTGCGAATTTTCGCTACGTGACCTTCGGTGGTTTGTGTTGTTCTGCGCCCCAGAAGTTATTCTGCTCTGTTTTCCACTGGTGTGTTCTGAGACGGATATCACACAGCTATTGGTTGTTTCTTCCTACTGAAAGTTAGCCAAGGCATTCTGTTTTGCACAACAAGGTGTATGGTTTACCTTGTGGCTGCTAGGTATGCCTGTAATCATACGAGGCAAACAATCGCGGTCAAAGAATTCACAACAACATCCAGAGGCTACATGCATGATTAATAAATGACCCCGTAGCACACACCGCGTTCAGCCGAAACGCGGTAAATGACCTTATAAGGGCTCGGATACATTCCCTTCGGTAATTAGATGAGAGAAACTACTGCTACAACCTCGTGTGTTGGTGTGAATACTCGGATGCACGAAACCTTTGCAGTGGCGGAGAGGGACTGCGGGAAATTGGTTATATGTAGCTACAAAATCTGAAAAGGGTGATAAAGCTAGACTGTTTAACCCGAACTTCTGGTCAAGAAGTCCACCGTTTCAAATGCCCCTACAAAGGATCGACCTGTGTGTTCATTTGCCATTGCTTGATAACTGAAGAACCAAAATGATGCCACAGTCGAAAAGTACAATAGCTGGGAAATTTCAAGATTAGGTGGATGATATCCCTCTTCTGTGATGATATCACCATAGGTCCGGTTATTCGGCCGATTTTCACAATTGCTGGCCGTGATCCGATTGGGTGGTCTGGATAATTGCTGTTTAGAAAATCACGTGCTATGGCTTCTTTCAATATTGTATTTGTGTACCGTGAGTGAAAGGGGCCAACAGTATGTACAATCCCCCAACTTTCCACTCACGCTTCGCTAACACGCGTAAATTTGATCTGATCGGATTAAGACAGACAGCTCCTTGAATGTCTCATGAGTAAATAACGACTTGTATTTATGCAGTGGACTGAACACACGGTAAAGCGCATTCAAATGCAAACTATATACCACTTAGCATTTCCTGAGCCATTTTGGATGATTATAAGTCGGTTCACTTCACTTTACTCAACAAGAAAACGAGATCAAGGTCACAGATGGAACTGCCAACCCCTCACACAGTGCTTTACTACCCTGTGTGTTACATGGGCGAAGTTAGACACTACCAGCCATTGACGGAGGACTAAAGTGGATCCGGAAACTCTCCTCGTCAAACGGATCCTCAGGCGAAGGCTTTTTACAAAGAAGGAATATTGTTTTCAAACTCTGCAAGAATTAGGGACTACTTAGATGAAGACTTCCGACACGGTAGAAGTACCCGAATTCCAAAGTGTCATGCTCATCCAAGGTAGAAAAGTGTTTTCTCCATACCACTCAAACCTTGAGAACGTCATCGATTCCTTGTAAAATGGCATCCTAGGCGTCCTCGAGTAGAAGATATGTGTTTCTCAACATATCACGCACATTTAAGCTGGCAGACCGCCTTGCTTTTGACGCCTCTGCTTTTGACTGTTTAGTGGTCTATACCGCTTCCCGTAGGCTTCAGGTGAACCGGCGTTTCAGTCTGAAACCCATTGCTAAATAGCAATGTAGTATATCAGAAGCACTGTTGTCTGAATAGTACTATTGGCACACCAAGTTAGGTTGTGGAATGTTTAACGAGACAAGATTCGCATACAACAGCGGTGTATCAAGTTTATTAATTTCCTGTGACCTGAACAATCTCAGGTGTACCAGTTTTTTTGTTTATATTTTTCGCTAAATCAGCATATTTTCTGGCGAGATATAGAAGAGACAGAAACTAGGATGATCTTGAATGCAAACTCAAGTGTGCACGATGCGAACCAAAAGATCTATTCCTAGGCGGGACTCGAACCCCTGACCCATAGGTTTCTCACCAAGTGCAGTGGAAGATGAACTACCGCGTCAACGCATTTGAGGACTTGTACTAATGAGTCCACCACCAGAGGCATAAATCAACCAGTTGGTGTTTAGAACGCAAATTTCTACACCACTCAGTAGTATCTTTCATGTCCGGTTTAGCAATCAAGTTCAAATTTCCACTGCCGAAACAAAGATCAGCTGTTAAAATCGATTTGTGTCATTTACCAACTCTAAATAATTGCAAAAACGCACTACTCAGTTGTCCATGGTATTGAAGAGAGCTTGGGATATAACATATATAATATATTACATATAAATATTATGTACATATATATGTATATATATATATAGTATGGAGTAATTGTCCAAGTATCGCCGATCTAGCGCCTACAAACTTCTGTGCGAACAACGGCGACGACGAGTTACAGTTGAAGGCTCAGAAGACCTTGATCTTTTGACCAGATTTCAAGACAAACAGCGCATGTCGAAAGCCGTGCGCAAGTAGGCCATTGCCACTTAACCTAGAAATACTTGGCATTTTCACTTGCTTTTTTTGAAAATACAGTAATTCACTGCGAGCATGATTGCTTCAATCATGGGTGACCACCATCAACTGGTGACTGGGGGTGTTCTCTCCCGTAGAGAGATCTACTCCGGGTAGAAGTTTACTGTTGGAACATCCTTACCTAAGGGGCCATGTGAGATCTATCCCAATCTGGCCGAGACAATTTTCGCGTGTATGCATGGAGATCATCGGGACGAGAATCATTTCATAAACTTACGCTTTGCACTGGAATTTTGCTCACCAGAACTTTTTCGAAGATCTAGGGACCATCTAACAGGAGTTTTTAAACCAATCTTTTGCGCGGAAGTATCACTATAAATTCATTTGTGATGACATTGTTTCTTTTTTTTTATACTCACTCACTCACTCACTCACTCACTTGGTGCTAATAGGAAACTCAGGTGGATCTTAATCTAACGAGCAACCGGTATCTTCGAGTGACGCGTAATACCAGAACCTCCAGGAAGGCAAAACAAAGTCGGAGAGCTGGGTTTCTATACGGTACTATTAATGTAAGGCATGAGTTCACAAATTATACAAACTTCGACAGTAGATACTCGTCCAAAACAAATGGTCCACTTGAACTACAAAAGTACGAACCAAAGGAGCAAACAGGCTCCCATGTGAGACAGTCACACGTGCATAAAGTCGGCCACAAATGGCCGGATGACCTCGAGGCCAAATGAGTGAAGTGGTAAGGACAAACAAACGCCAGTTCATATGCACGCGCTAAACACAAAAGTGGAACAGGGGTTACAAATAGGGACAGAATAAACGTGGGGAATTTCAAATATCAACGTAATGGACGATACACCGCCTGCCAAATTCTCTAAATTGATCCAGCGGACGCCCCGGTTCTCGCATTCTACCTACGCTCAGCTCCATTCTAAGGTACCCCATCAGCCGCCGACACTAATGACCCGAGTCCACTCCTGCCACAAGTGCCGGCTTCGACAGAGTACAAGTCCAATCGCGTCTCCCCAGTAACCATACCTTTCTAATATTCCTCTTGAGAACATCACCCGACGTTCTAACATGCGGGGTTCTTCCTAAGCCATCTGAACTCGCCTCACAACCATCCACTACCACTACAGACAATTTTTCACGAGGCAATCTCCACCAGAGGGTAGAGCCCCTTTTTCTCACCCTGCCTGAATTAATCAATATATATTGGTTTTAACGTGGTGACCAAGCTACAACCTTCTGTAGCTTCACCCAACAGGAAAACCGGGCTATTAGTAGGTATACACCATCATCTCGTTTGAGTTTGTGAACATGTACTACAAAGCTCTTCAACTCAGGCGGCTTCAATCGAGACTGTGGAGGCCAATTACTCTCTCGTTCGAGTAAACATCTTGGTCCAGTTAACCATCCACGCAGTGGAATGAGGTTGTACGTCCCTCGAGAGACAACGTCGGTTGGGTTATTCTCCGACGTTACGTGTCTCCATTGAGTAGGTGACGACGCATCACGAACAATTGCTAGTCTCTTTACGACAAAAGTACAAAATCTAGAAGATATGCTATGGACACTGTACGGAGTTATCATGGAGTCTGTCCAAAACACAGTACGCCGAAAGTAGCTCTTTTCACTTATTCTAATTTGATCTGCTACTTGGACTGCCAAACACGCAGCTGTAAACTCTAACCTTGGTATTGAAACAGACTTAAGGGGGCCACCCGCACCGCACTAGTCTCTACTGTCAATAACGCTTTCCGGTCTTCTAAGGACAGACTTGTGTTGTATCCTGAAGCGTCTGTGAATTCCGCATTGTGGAGCCGCTGCAAAGAATCGTGGACTGTACCCGGTCATACAACGACTGACAATCTTCCGCCTCGCCCCAATTCGCATCGGACCAAGAAGTATCCAACCAAGTAAGGTCTTTACGGCAAATGGCTGTTTTCTATCTCCCAAGCGCCGATCGACTACCCAGTTCGCTTCGGACACATTAGACCCGAGAGGGATTCCTACCTCGTCTTCAGCCAATTCGTCAAACGGGATTTTGTCAAGGTGCGGCCACGAGCTAGCCACTTCTTTGATAGATGGGACAGCTCGCATGGGTAAGTTGTCAACGACGAATGCCCTGTCAATACCTATAGACTGACCTTCATCCATTGATAAAAGCCTGATATCATTGGATTCGGAGTTACATTCCATGGGACCACTCAGTGTAGCAATGTCTATAGAGATGGGTAGCAGCCTGACCCCGTTTTTTACCAGAAGGTCTCGCTTTACTACTGTTATGTCGGACCCGGTATCTGAAAGCGCATAAGTTGTCACCCTTCCTGCTGGAGTGTCAAGCTTAACAGGAACAACTCCTAGGCGTGATAAGACACAAAAACCCTCCGCCTCTGAAGACGTCCCTGCTTTGTTTCCGGGTTTTGATGCATGCAACAACCTATGATGTCGTCCCCTGCAACCCAACTGGCCGCATCGAACAACTGACTTGCAATCTTTAGCCATGTGAGGGATTTTTAAGCAGCCAAAGCATGCATTATGCTCCCGTATGTATTTCCATCTATCAGGAACTTCCATAGATAGAAAGCGCTGGCATCCGGAAATTGGATGGGGCTGTGAACACAATGGGCAAGCGTTTGGACCACTGTCTGCTTCTGGCCTAATGGTGGTCAGGAAACTAATGAAACCATCCCGTCTAGGGGTTTGGTTGGTAGAAGTCATACTGTTCAAATGAATTTATAGCACAAGAACAGCGAAACCGTTTGTAGGCAATCGAAGAGCTTTCAACAACCCCATATGTTTTAGGTCAAGAATCCATGTTGCTTTACTCTACCACAGCTATTTGCCATCTACGCATGGCATTTATCTCAGTCCCGAGGGGTTCTAATTTTGATTCTCAGTATCCGTGACTTTTTTCAGTCACACACATTATTGAAATGGACCTCGACAATGTACGAATTCGGTGCGAAGGGACAGCAGGGAAGTCGATTGACCATGACAAAACTCAAATCAAGCAATGGTTTTACGTGCTGTCTTGAATTCCTGACTGTTGCTGTGCAGCAGGTGTTAGCGTACCACATACAGAGGGACGTATCTCATTTTGGGACCAATCAGGCTACGGATTTACGCAACTGTTGAACGGATATTTTGGCTCACGATTTAACCTGTAGTTAGTCTGTCCTTTTCAGCTAGTTTGTTACAGAAAGTACAGACCACGACAATGAACTTGCCGAGTGGATGCTTATGCAGTATGGGAGCAAACTGGCTGACTGACTTTTGTTTCACTGCCGACTGTTTCTCGTAGGAAGTAAAACGATGTGTTCAATACAACCTCAGCTTCAGTCACATCCTGTGTCATACAAGCCGGAGAAGTCCCCGTCAACGCTGATTCAAAAAAAAGACATTGACTTCCGGTTGCTTCCTTTTCTGGGTTTAACTCCTGCCATAGATGGAAAGGTCTTTGTGATCCCCTTGGTTGTGAAACTCATACAATTTACCACCCGAGAAGAATCAGTATTTTGTTTTAATTTTGTTGGATGACAGACAACCAAGTGTGTTGTTTGTGTAGTATGCGAAACGTCATGGAAGACGTTGGTTTTTCTTGAATGTGTCCATTCCCGGTCAACTCACAAAGTCTAGATTGTCGAGACAGTTAATTTGGATTTATAATGTACGGAATTTCCAAGGCCTCGTAGTACTTGCTGAGAAGATGTATTCATCGATTGGATCACTGAAGTGGCCTCATTTTTAGACGTACTATGCTACTCAGCTTTATCTTATTTTTTATTACTTATTTGTTACTTATTTTTGTTACTTGGCAAGCAGCAGATTTACCAAAGATTTCTATGTGGATCAAGGGATCATAAATTGAGTGGAAAATAGTTTCTACTTACATGCACAGTAAATTCGGATGTTGTGCGTTAAGCAGAAACAAAGAAACTGCAAAAAATTGACGAATATTAGAATCAAACATACTTCTCAAACCTCTCTCCTAGATCTCCACCAAGAGAACGACATCCTATTTACAGTAGGTGGGAAATATACGAAAATCGAATGATGGAATAGGGGCAGGGGAGGCTTGAATGCAGTAATGAATCAGAGCGGACAAACTAGTCTTAAGTCTTCCCCAGGCTGTTTGTATGGGCCTGGGTTAGGGTATCATCTGTAGACCGCCTACCTGGACCGTCTGGGTTCAGATGGGTGATATGTCTGGGCGAGATGACCGGCTCACTGCGTTGAGTGTGCGGCTGAGCTCCAGAGCTTCGGATTGAAACCGTCTACCATGACTACGGAAAACGTGCTTCAGTATTACTGACTGAATGATCAGTCAGCGGTTTATGGACAACAAATGCTAGTTTAATCAGCTGTCTTTTCTTGACCGAATGCCCTACTCATAAGTTGCCGCCTTACAAGTAGTGCGTTTCATTAGGAAAATAGACTACGAAATCTCGAATGTCGTACTAACTGAAACGGGAGGCGGCGTTTGTATGACATATTCAGTTGAAGAATATCATAATCGATCGATTCAGCTAGGGTCCAGTTGAATATCCCCCGTTAACACTAACTTAATTTGTAAATGAGTATTTTGCCAGGTGTATTTCATTCGAGGGTTGTTTCTTACAACCTCAGTTCGAACCACTCAGGTGCAACACTCATCGGCCTCGGTACCAAAGCCTGTAGACGCAGTCTGTTTTTTCTATCCTTGGCTTATTCTCAGACGGATTAGGGGCGTTACCAACGTATACAATGCTTATAGTGCCGTTCGGATGTCATAGTGATTCAGAACTCGTCTTCAAATGTGCTCCTTGTTTAGCCACATGCCACTGCCTTGATTTGCCATTATGCGTTTCAAATAGTATTCTAGATTCGTTTAGGAGCTGTTCTGTCTGGGCCAATAGCTACCACAATCCAGTCGACGAGTTCAACCTCTTTAGCTCCCCTTCAAAAGAGGTGGTCCACGAAAAGGACAGGGTACCAGATATTCAAAGTAATAACACATATACCCGTCTGACTAAGTTTCATTCACTTGGCTTCTCGTGTCTGCCTTATCGTAGGCAGCCTGAGAAGAGGATATGTTTATAAGTAATGCGCTACTCATAAAGTTGCTGAAGATTCTTCGACACCCCACGACCGGTTTCGCCCTTCTTGGGGCTCATCCGGTAGGTGCAGTCCCCGAGTTTCCGTCAACCTTATGTTCTACTTGAACCCAAACTGGACCGATTTCGATGAATCCACTCACGGAAACATCACAAACGGGAGATTTAGCTGGGTTCCAGGTGAGTCTGTCGCAAAAACCAAATTGAATTGCAAATGAGTGTATTTATCGAAATCAGTCCAATTTGGGTTCAAGCAGAACATAAGGTTGACGTAAGCTCGGGGACTGCGCCTACCTGATGAGCCCCAAGAAGGGCGAAACCGGTCTTGGGATGTCGAAAAAATTTCAGCAACCTCATGGGTAGTACATTACGTATATACATGTATCGCGATATCTCGAATGTCGTAGCAACTGGAGCATGAGGCGGCCTGGTGCAGCACATTAAGTTGCCTGGAAACATCACAAATGGGAGATTCAGCTGGGTTCCAGATGGGCCTGTCGCAAAAACCAAACTGATTTGCAAATGAGTGTATTTATCAAAGGATATGCTTATCTTCTGTTTCTTTTTTACATGCATGTGGGACGTACAGGGAATGTGACAATACAATCTCATCCGATGGCAAATATCAACGAATCTCAACTGAACCTTTGGTAGGCTTTTAAAATTCATGAGCATTCGACTATCTAAATGTTGCATGGCCAGCTCATAATTTTCCATAAACTATACACCAGAAGCCGTGTAAAATGCTCCTTCAAAATTAACTGAAAAGAGGACACAAGTGATTATTGGAGGAGGCTCTTCTGAAATCTGTAGAGTAGCAGCCTCCCTACAAAGGGGTCTGCGTAGAACATGAAGAATTCCAACTCAACTCGAGCACAAAGACCGTGGTGACAGTGGAGGGACCTTCGAATGGCAACATCGAGTTCTTCAAGACAACTGAACAACCGCATAGCAGTGTAGTGAGAAATAAGAAACCCAAATTTCGGAAAAAACACCGCTTGATAACGATCGAACAGAAACGCTTGTTCCCCAAGTAGAACACAAATTTGGCGTTATCAACAATTGTAGGAGGGACTCCAGTGAATGATTCGAGAAGAACCCTAGTGTCTTCACGTTTATGACAAGCCATCAGGCTGCACGAAAAGGAACCTAGAGTGCGCGAAGCCAAAAATCTGATTATGCAATGACCATTGATTTTTTCTCTCCGCTCATCTTTGTAACTGATCAATTTATTGTGCGGGTTGTTGCTCATTTGCATCAAGTTTATCGGGTTGAGCAACTGACTCTTTCGGATTGCATGCATAGAACATCTGTTGTCCCCGAAGCTAATTACCTTGTGTGACATTCACCCGTTTAACCAAACATAAGGTGATAAATGACAACACAAGGACAACAACCTATCTATTTCCAGCCAGGAATAAGCCCTCATGATATGTACTTTTGTGTCACATCATAATATACTAGGAATTCAGATATTCCTGGCCCCTTTTGGACCGTGAACTCATGATTACTCTGATGGTGGAATCAAGTGACACGATTTTGCCTTCCATCATTTGACATTATAGTCTCCTCTTGCAAAACGACAACCCAAAGAGGACCTCTAAGGAAGAAATGCCCTTATACTTTCTCCGACACGATTTTGCCTTCCATCATTTGACATTGTAGTCTCCTCTTGCAAAACCACAACCCAAAGAGGACCTTCAAGGAAGAAATGTCCTTATACTTTCTCCCGGGGAATGAAGGTTACACAAAAACTGGTGACCGAGGTGGACGGTTTTATGGACTCTCCACAGCGAAGGTTTTATTCCTAGGGGGTGCTTCTTTGGAAGGTATATCGTGTTCATTGTGAGGTGGTCAAACAACATTAGAACCGAGATTCGCCCACCGACTCTTGGATACTATTGCTTTTCAATGTGTGCAAGTATGATCTGCAGAATACAATTGCTGACGACTGGATAACGGTCATCACTGAACGGATATCCGGTATTAGGGGCAGTGAAAACCGTAAAGGGCCATCGAGGTGAGCTGATGGCTGGTCAGACATTACTTCTGTTACAGATCTTGTGCATTTATTAAATTTCTGCTGGCTCTCAGACACCTCGGCACGATTTTGCTGCTCTTTATTTTTATTTATTTATTTATTTATTTATTTTCGGCACTGGTGCCCACCTTGGTGGTAATGGTGCCAATAGAGGCAGTTGTTTGTTCCTTAGCTTTCTGGTAGAATCAGCCCAAACACTTCCTTTATAGGGCTATTTGGCCTTTGCTTCATTCGAGATCAACTAACCAATCGACCAGAAATCAAATGTAAGTACGGTTTCGATAAGTCCCGAAGGCGTTTATTACATCAGTCGTTCAGTTGTAACACTTTCGGCTCCTGGCTGCCGTGCTATCCAGTGTGAGTTTGAGGGCTGAGGCATTGTCAAGCCGCTTGAACCTAGACAGGAGCAGTCGAGATGCTGGAGTTGTGCTCGCACCATAGACCTTCCGGTCAGTAAGTTTACGACCTAACCACTGAGATATCCCGGGCTCAGTCCGCGAGAAATCTGATCAGCATCCTCGATGCATGCTTATCTAAACAGCAATGCTTATGTCCTACTGCCTGCGCTCCAGCGAAAGACATTGTGATGTTTCTTCATCATCATCATCATCATCGTCATCATCATCATCATCAGTCATAAGAAAACCGTACCTCCGTATAGTGGTTATAGCTGCCACAGTTTCGTTCACCGAAGGCTTAGGGAGGTCATCGACAGCATGACATCAGTGTTCAGCATCGATGCTTCGTTGCTGATAGTTGCGCTTTGGAGGCCGCAGCTGACATACTTGATGCATAAATATAGTATTGTCAGTGGACATTACATTGGGGAGATTGAGAGGGGAGCTATACATTGAAGGCGATAACTTGGATGCATAAGCGCCATTGAGGGCGCGACTGGGCCATGTCTGACAATGTCTCTAACCATTGATGTCTCGGGATCCTTATCTAGGGAGACGGCACTGACCAGCACAGATGATTTTGCTGGTAATGGCTTTCCTACTTCGCTACCAAGTCAGTGTTTGACTTCCCATGGCTTGTCTCTACCTTCTACGTGGTTGTGAGAAAACAACCTTGGAGGAAGACGGTCGACTGGCATACGGGGCAGGTAGCCAAGCCAGCGCAACCTATGCTGTGTGATCAGTTCATTTATCAAGGGCGAGTTATCTCTTCCGAAAACCATTATACATAATTCAGCATTACTGATCCGGTGTTCCCTTTAGACTTAGGTAATGTTCTCAAGACACTGATGCTCAAACACTGGAAGTATTTTGATGTCCTTGGCTTGCAGCCTTCAGGTTTCTGACCCGTATAATAATATGGAGCAAGCCACAGCACTGTAAACTGGACTCTTGACGGATAAGCTGATGCCACACCTACGCCACAGGTGATACAGGTTCACGAAAGTTGCTCTGGCCTTTCCAATTTGAATGGAACTCTCATCTTTCGTGAGATCACTGGGGCTGAACCGGCTGCCCAGGTAGACAAACTTGTCTAGTACCTCAAGCGGCTCCTCCGCAAGCATGAGGCTAGGGTTCGAGCCTACCCAGTCTTGCAGTAGCACTTTAAACTTTGCAGGTGTGAAGCGCATGCCAAACCGCGAGGCGGAATTATGTGGATTATTTAATATTGTTTGCGATACCATGGTGACGTTTACTTACATCGGATGGCTGTATCCAAATTTTTTCTATGTTGATCAAAGTGATCGAAGTGTGATCAAAGCGAACTCCCCTAACGGACCCAAATGTTGCCATGGACGGATGTCATGATATTATTGGAAGCACGAAGGCGGTTAGGGTAGTTATCTATTATCTACATCCCGGAGAATTCAAATCCCTCTCTTTTTTACTATTAGCCATTGAGAACAAGTCGGACTTTACTTAAAAACATCGCGTTTTGGGTACAACAACGTCTGTGTTACTGCCATTGTCTTTAAGTCGAGTTATTTCACTCTCACTCTTCACTGAAGCCCCTTCACTTTGAAAAGGTTATCTTAAAGAGCATCAGTCTGTAGTTTTCTCAACCGGTGTTTACGGAGCATGCCTTCAAAAAACGGATGTCCTAGGTCACGTCAAAAGCTTTATGTGATGAATAACCTAAGTTTAGGTTGTTTGCAACATGACTTTAAATTGTATAATGTGGACTATTACAATTACCTTTATGTGCTCTAGGATGTAGGTTGACAAAGTTGACTCATTCAGATCATCTATAAACCACCGAAGGAGGCCGGCAACCCATGTGACGGAAGGCAGATCTCTTGGTTTGAGGGTGTTTGTTGTTTTGGTAATACCGCCAATTTCATGGGTTTTTTTCTTAGATGTCAAAGTCAGAACAATTAAACCGAGAATTCCCCACTGTCTTCACACTACCAGTCATCTATAAGCAATTCAGAGGGAGAATAAATTTGCCAAACGAGTGAAGCTTCCATCTGAGAAGTCGTCACTCGAGAGAGCAGTCAATACGTGACCACGTGATGTTGATTCCACGATTGGAGGATGAATGGCACTCTGTCCTGTTTAAGTAAGAACTGATCACGCAGCTGCTTCCATCTGAGAAGTCGTCACTCGAGAAGCCAGTCAATACGTGACCACATGATGTGAATTCCATGACTGAAGAATGAGTCCATATTCGAGCTAATCACACTACTGAACAGCCCCTGGATGTTGAACGGTTAAGTGTTCAAATAACAAGCTGGAAGGTGGTGGAGTGGAAAATCTCGGGAGTTTTGTGAGATGCACCCTGCTGATGATTCCGAACCAGGATGTAGCAGTTCTACAGTGCTTCTCGGCTTCTCAGCATGGACTGACTTCACTTACGGATAATTTCCAAATCTGCTCACACTAACAACAAACCGAAAGTAGCCGGAAAGTGACTGAACGTATTGTATCAGCCTGAGTTTTTGTGAAGAACATTAATGTGGACGGGAAAGTGTGATCTGCTACCCAAACATAAGGTCGTGTAGTCTTCTGGGTGCCTACTTGGAATAGGCCTCTCAACAATCTAATTGCCGACCTTTTAACGAAACTTTGCGGAGGGTAGCTCAGATAGGTTTCGAAATAGATACAGTGCCAGACACACCGAACCACTGTGGTCAAATTTTTCACCCTTGCAAACTAAACCGGACTATGTTTCATGGCATATTATCTTGAGACTGTGATATGATCGGCTCCGTACTTGCAACAGGACACACGCGAAAGAGGTGTCATTAAACAGGAAGAACTCTTCAGTGGACCAGTTGTGCAATCTGAAGAACGGACACTTTACAAAAAAGTTGTAAACGGTTCGTTTTTGATCCAGTTTTACTCACTTTGAACTAAAAATGCAGCTGCCTGAGAGCGTGTCCATTGCAAGGAAGATGCACGAATCCATTACCAAAAGGATGGTGGTCTTTACCGTAAAACATCTTGTAAAAACCCAGCGGAAACAGAATGAAGCTCGTTTGCGTACCAATGTGGTATCAGCTGAATGTCTCAGCTGAATGCCTCGTTTCTGATGTTCTTCTGCATATCACACCAACTGAAACATAAGATGATCTTTGTGCAGCACATTCGGTTAAAGAAGAACGCCTTAAAAGAAGGATTTAGCTGGTGTTCAGGTCAGTCCCCAGTGAGAACCACATTGGTATGCAAACGAGCTTCATTCTTTTTCCGCTGAGATCTCACAAGATTCAGTTGCACAAACTTCGAAACAGTTATACTGTGGTTAAGTACTACAGGATGAATCTTAGAACAGTAGAGGGGTTTAGCAAGAACAGTTTTGACAACACGCTTGGTGTAGCAAAATGAACGCCAAACTGATGAGAAATGCCGAGACAGGACGTGCAGACCATCGGTGAGTGAGCAAGTTGGAATCGGCTGCATGACAAGTTGATCAAGGAACCTATCGGGCTATACATTCCAATAGCATTTTAGACCGCGTCTAAATGTATGACAGTTTTTGAACCCTTCCGGTTAATCGTTCACTGGGCCATCCTCAAGTGCTTTTTGACTGCTCGCTACGGTACTACGCTTCAAGTTGTCAGGTCGATATTTTTGAACAACCTCTTCGACTGGATGTCTTAGCTCCGCAAACGTGTTCGAACCCCATACCTACGCATGTACGATTCTATGATGAACGCAGTAGAAAGACGTAAATGACTATTCATACTGCACTACTCATATGAGTAGTGCATTGCGAATATACATGTATCGCGATATCTCGCGTATCGTAGCAACTGAAACATGAGGCGGACTGGTGCAGCACATTCAGTTGCCTGGAAACATCACAAACGAGTGATTCAGCTGGGTTCCAGGTGAGTCTCTCGCAAAACCAAATTTGTGTGCAAATGAGTGTATTTCGCTAGCGTATGACGATTGTTTCACAAAGTTCAAATGGGTACTTGTGCGATGTATTGTCATTTTAGTCGTGTAAACTCTCAATGATTAGCCCACTTCAGCGACCTAATACCAACGCACCTGTTGCAGGTATCAGCTATCAGCAACACATGAGATCATCGACAGAAAAAGGAAACTTATCCAATAGTCAATGAAAATCGGCCCATTGCAATTCAGTATGAATACAGTGAACGACTATTCGGCAGCGCGCGCACGGACACACTTGAGTTTTTATCGGTCCGATTTGGTCGTCTCAAATTATCGCTTGGAAATCCGCATTCACTGTCTTTTCTAATTGCCTAATTAGAGAATTTTTCCACGCTGTATAGGCGAGGAACTCTTTTTCACATAAATAAGGTGCCTAATAGGTAGCCTGCGGGCATCATAAGCGAAAAAGTTTTTTTAAAAATCATGGAGGGCGAGAGCAAAATGCTTTGGACATCACATGAATTGGGACGACAATCAGCAGTTAGCCACACTGCTGCTCAGCTGCTCGTGGCTGACTGGTCACGTGTTCTAACTACTAATCGAGAGGTCGCGGGTTCGAGCCTCCCAACTGAAATTTCTTAACTGGTGCACTCCTGATAATCTCCAATAAATATGAAACGGCTGGCCAGTGGTTCTCGGCTTTTCTGCATAGATTGCCCTGACCTATGGGACGAAATCTCCATTGAAAATCAGCAACAAACCATCTTGTGCCATTTTGTACCGCAACCTCAAAATCCCCTTTTAGAGGGACGATTCCCGGAGGAGTCTCAATAATTCACGAATTAAATAGAATCAGCAGAATGAAACTCCTGGTGATAAAAAGCCATTCTACCCGAGGTGTCCACATTCTCTACTGACAGACCCGTAATGCGGTTGATCCACCTCTTCTTCATATGTCTCCGAATGCCCTTATTTACAACTGTTTTGAGAAGGACTTGTGTTTTAGTGGCGGCAATTTCTGCTGGAGTACGTGATGTCCTCAGAAATTTCTTAATGTCCTCATATTGTGAAGATAATTACCGTCCATTTGGGCGCCCGAAGTGGGTCTATTTGTGTTTAAAAACGAAGCAATAAATGAATTTGCTGCTGAAAAGAATGCTGATAGCTCAGGCTTCATAGCTGGTTGTGGAGTTTTGTTGTAGGCCGACGCACCGCATCGCTTCGCTACGCAAAGTTCTGAAACTATTAGCTCGACTGGCGCTTAGGGCCTTGCGACCAAATTGCTCAGCTCCGCAAATGAACTGAAAACCGATATAAATGTACAAACTAGGGAATAACTCTCTAGGATGCAATGCTCTGGATGGATGAATCCTTTTGTAAAGATGTAAAACACCTCGACTAGTCAGCACTATAATCTTGTTACACAGATTCTGGTGTCTTTTATCGTCGGTACCCATGCTCTTATCAGAGTGGATTACCTCTTAGCGCACCACGAACTGTTCAGAATTTCATCAACAGCGGTGGTATGTTAGACATCGGTCACAGACCAGTGATCTGTACTTCTCCACAAAGATGGATGTTAAGAAACTGGACAGATGTAGCGTATATATATACGAAGTTCGCACACTTGGTCGGTCGAGCAAACTTGGACTCCAATATCTGATATGGACACTGACCTTATCAGCCGACAGATACGCTTGTTATTTAGCTGGTTAGGACTCTTGAGCAAATTCGTTGCAAGCCAGATAGATTCATGATCTGTTGTACAGGAGCATCTCCCCAACACACAGACTAGTACGGAAGAAGGGTGGATTTTGCTCGGAGTAAGTGGTGACGACGAGAATGTATAGTAGCTAGTAAATGACGGAGATGTCTTTCATCGACGTTCCATCGATGTAAACTACTCGTACAGTAAACCTAGACGAGGGCCTACCCATTTTCACTCAGCTGGTTCTGAATAGTTTAGGTATCTCACAGTCAAAACGAGAGACAAGACAACTTCACAGTGTTGTGGAATACACTACCTTGGTCCCACAGCCAGTGACATTTCTGATTTCATTTGTTCCGCTTTGGCTACCAAGCTAGTTGCACTTTGAGAATTTAGGAAATCTGGAACACAATGTTTAATGTGTCCTAAGAATATGGATAGAATCCTACAGTGGTTTGGTACATGGAATTGACTTCATCCTACAAGCTGTGTTATGTCTGCTGATTCGCTAATCTGCTGCATCTGATTGCTGACCCGCTCCAGTGCCTAATGCCGGGGAAAAAAGACTCACAGAGGGGAACACAACAGCTATATTACGAACAAGCCAGTGCGAGTGCGAGAATTCAGCTGTCTCAAGCTAGTTATTGGTGGGACACTGTCCAACTTGGTCCAATGCTGACGCACGCGGTCTGGCCTTGGTACAAGGCTGCGACGCGCTGCATATTGCGGGGGCGTTGTCTGACCTTGATCAACGCTGACTCGCACTGTCTGGGGTTGATAGAAGGCTGTGAGGCGCTGTATATTGAGGGGGCGTTGTCTGTCTGGTCAACATCTAGCAGAGCTTAGGGTCTCAGTAGATTTCGGGCATTCAGTGGTTGCTTTTAGGAATCTGACCTTTCTGATACTATGAAATTGGGTTGAAAAATCAATTCGTGAGCATTATGCAACCGACTAAAAGCTTCGTATGACATCTGAATATAGCTTGGCCTGTAGTGCACAGATCGTTTTCTGGCGTTCCAGTGTTCACCTACTAAATCACAACAGAAACACTAGTGGTGTAGATAAAAATATATTTGTGAACGTCGGTTTCAAGTTGCCAACGTCGATTGCTTGGGGAAAAGCTTGTGATACACAACTGATTGACTAATAAGTGATCTTAGTGATGCAAATTGATTGCGTTTTTCTTCTCGTCCAGTCAGACACTAACGAGACTGGTCAAATTGGCTTTATCTCCCCGCGAAGAAATAAATGATATACGCTGCGGAAACAACTTGTTAGTAGGCTCGCCCGCGCACTGAAATAATGTATTGCCGAACTTGCGACCACTAGTAGACTGCTCAACGGTAGCACAATTTGGTTAACCTCAAGACTAGAAGGTGAACTCCTCTAGGGGAGAACGAGGATCCTGTTCCGACAAGACATGCTGCGCTTTGGCGGTGAAATATGCCTTGTCTAATGGGAGAAATCTAGTACAAACACGTGAGAACATCTGAGTAGGTACACTAATTCCATATGAGCACTGTAACACGCACTACCAGGCGGCGACTCTACCCGACAAGATCTCCAGGTAGTTGGAGGTAAATTCACATGAAATTCGTCCTGCAAACGGCTGTGTTTCGGGTTATCTGCTGCTACTTTGCCCATTCTACCCTCAGTCGACGACAGCTGGCCACACGTTACACCTAACCAAACCAATACAGTTCTTTTTCCTCAATACGGCGTTTAACGGAAACTTTGGAAATCCGTCTCTTGGTTCAGTCGGATGTCCCACAACCGGAAATAGCAGGCTCCCATTAAGTTAACCTAGATTTCCATATAGTTAAATACTCGGTTGTTAGTCTGTTCTCCGAGCTTAGCACAGTTGGATTGAAAACGTTTCATCACCAATCGAGGTGACATCATCGTCACTGAATCCGCAATGAAGCTTGGCGGATTTGCTCTCAACATTGTTTCGAACTATACTCACAAATGAGTTTTACCGAAGTCAAGTCAAAATTCTTTGCCAAATTCGCTGTCAGACGGACTCATCCGTGATACGTTGCATGGACTCTCAATTTCCATTGTACACACAGAAGTCCACCTGAAAGGTGTTTGTTGGCGGACTAAAACGGGCAGACTATATCATACCTTATGACATGCAAGTCCCTATTTGAGTGTGGATGAATACCCACTAAACTGTGTGGTGCGAAGTGACCCTTGTTATGTCTGCTGATTCGCCAACCTGTTGTATCTGACTGCTGACCCGTTCCAGTGCCTAATGCCGGAAAAACAAGGACTCACAGAAGGGAACACAACAGCTATATTCCGAACAAGCGGGTGCGAGAGCGTGACTGCGTGCGAGTGCGAGAATACAACTGTCTCAAGCTAGTTATTAGTGGGACACTGTCTGACTTGGTCCAATGCTGACGCACGCGGTCTGACCTTGGTACAAGGCTGCGACGCGCTGCATATTGCGGGGGCGTTGTCTGACCTTGATCAACGCTGACTCGCGCTGTCTGGGGTTGATAGAAGGCTGTGAGGCGCTGTATATTGAGGGGGCGTTGTCTGTCTGGTCAACATCTAGCAGAGCTTAGGGTCTCAGTAGATTTCGGGCATTCAATGGTTGCTTTCAGAAATCTGACCATCCTGATAACCCTTGACTGAGAGGAACTACCGAACATTCTTGCCTGACACCATCCAACCGGATACATACGAAACAGGCGAGGTTGGTGAAAACGAACCCGAAGGTTGCCAGATTATGCAGCTAGTAGTGGCAGGCTCTCAAATCCGGTTTCCCTCAAAATGAACACAAATAAACTGCTATTAAGAACAACTATCCAAATAAAACTGTTGACGACACCTATTATTTCATCAAGGGACCATAGAAATTATCCATTAGAGTAACAGAAATGATTTAAAACGGATCTCCTGTCCTACTGAACCAGTTTCCTGTGGTAAGTGATGATCGAACCCCTTTTTTAGCCTATCAAATATCAAGCGGACAACGAGATGGTGAACAATGAGAGAATTGTACATTTAGCCTGACGGTGAAAAGGGTTACCTTATTTGATGGAATCCATACTACTTGCTGAGCTCTGACCACACAGGTGGAATGCTGTTGCGCGTGTTCTGGTCACGCGACACAAATGCATCGATTGGAACAGCTGCCAGGCCAGACAACAAACAATTCATGTGACTTTTGATTCTGTGGGACAGAAGCCAGCTGACCTCTGTTCTTTTTGTATGATGACAGCTTATTTTTGAATAAACACCAGGGTCTCAGTTACGAAGCTTGGGGTACGGAAAGGTGCACGGTATTAAGGTAAGGTTCACACCTGTGTTTCATAGAACTTCGTGCATCCTAGGGGAAATGCCGAACAATCACACTACTCATAATATAAGTGAGCAGTGAGAGTATTTTGTGGAGTTCAGTTTGGAGTCACCTTGATGCCAGAAAAGTAGACCAGCTCTAGATCATTTCCACTATAAGTGGGGAGCCCACAGCGGTGTTGAACCGAATGGCTTGAAAATTAATCCTAACTAAACGACCGGGTAAACCTACGGCAAAAGTTCTTATGCGGTAGCGTGACTAACAAAGTGGTTAAAGTAAGTCTAGGAGCTAAGTCTGCTAAATAAGTAGTAGATCAACCTAAAACGATCACTGTAAAGTCACATCGTTCAAGTGAGGTATCCTTTCAGTGAATACATGCTGAAGGGAGCAAGATGATTGCGACGGCTTACAGATGGTCGGTGGAAATTGGACCCTTTCGTTCTGTAGTGAAAAGAACCTTAGGTGTAAACTCTGAGCTGCCTAAATCCATGGCCTTATACAGAGGAACCGGTCGGTATGTTTACGTTTTTCCACTCAGTAAATGGTTTTTGTTCGAAACCAGGAGCACACCTGAAACGTCCGAATCCTTATTCGAAGTCCGGCTATATGGTTCCCGTATAGCGGTTGTGTTCCCTTCTCTGAGTCTTTTTTTCCGGCATTAGGCACTGGAGCGGGTCAGCAATCAGATACAGCAGATTAGCGAATCAGCAGACATAACAGGGAACGATGAGGCGGGGGTTCCTATCGTGGTTTCCCGGACCAACTGACACACCTGTTCCAAGGCGATCATGAGTGCACCTTCAACTTTGCAAAATGCTGCTTGCATGCGTCATCAATCGCCATAAAAGAACCTGCGGTGGATTACTGTCATTGAATGTGTATAAAACGACCGGAATGCTGTCATTTCGATCAGTGCTATCAGACTTGCTATCTTATCGAAATGCTCCAATTTTTCTGCCTTGCTGACACCTCAGAGTGAGACAGACCGATTTATATTGGTTCTTTTGGCTCGTACCTGCCGAAATACGTCGACTGACTTAGGTGGTTCTAGTAATGTAAACTACTGGAGTTTGCCAAACATACTTGGGCGGTAAAAAAACAAGATAACTTCTACAATCCCCATTGCTTTCATACGTGACGTGCTCCACTGACTGACCGAATTGGCTGCTTCGCTTGTAGTCAAACCGTTTATTCGCAATCACTAAGTTGACGACGACCTCTGTGACATGTATCCTGACCACGACTAATAAAGTGGTGTCCGTCTGACTTTACGACCAGTGACACGTTTCTAGTAATGTGAAAGAAATTGTCGCTTTGCATACGGTCATTTCGGACGTTTTAGTGAGCCAATAATAGGATTGACCGATCTGAAAATACGGATATGAATCGTGCAGCCATGCCAGCATGGTTCATGCCTGGTTGATTGGTGTGACTTGAGTATGAAGTTTGTTTGTCCAGCATTGACCTCAGTGTAACTTTTATGACCGGAATTTAGTGTGTGGTGCGTTGATAACTGCAATCTGAGCTGTGTGAAAATGAACTCATCTCATTGAAGACAATGTAAATCTTTTCTAAATGTGGTTGTTGAATCCAACTTAACCTCATGATAATCCCCCCATTCATTTGCTTACTCCGCCCATGTACTTTTGATCTCCAGTTGTTTTGCTTATTCGTACCCCTCACTCAGCTTGCCGCAGAGGCCGTCTCGCCCGACACTTGTGTATTGGCATGTGTCTGTGTGTGTATGTGCACAGCTGACCAACTTACCCATGGGCGTTCATGTCCCGTTTGCTGAGCCTGCCTTGACTTGTTCTCTCATGAGACCCGTGTGGTCGCACGTCCAATGAGAATCACGAGACTATCGTCAGAAGGGAAGACCGCAACCCACGCTACTGAGCCATCATTCCGCTCGCCGTTGTTTGGTGTGCGGACGTTGACACTGCACTGTGCCGGTCAGTGACGGATCTGTGATCTTGTTGACGCTACGAACGTGAACAATTGGGGTTTGTTGTACACATTTGTTTACCCTTATGTACACAGTACCGTAGAACCACGAGCCCAATTCTTCCTTTTGATATTCGGGATTGTCGAACCTACGCGTCACTCAAAGTTTCGTAACAGGAACCTCAGTAGTGTTATTGTGTAGAAACTCTGTAGATTCGGTCCTAATCGTGGGAAAAACAACTCTTTGTCTCCAATCTTTCAGTTGCGATAGAAGGTTAGAGATACTGCCAAATTGCTGGTTTCTGAACAGGCTTAGAATATTCAGTTTTTGAACATCAAAAAACCTCCACGAAGAGCATTTGCTCGTTTACTGAAAACTGACCGAAAGCCCCATCCGGATTAAATAGTTTGCCTCATTTGCAGAGGTGCCAGACATTCAATGATCTCGCGTGCTTGAGTGAGAAACACCAATGCGACATGATAATCACCGGTATCCCCCATCGACGCAATCCGGAATTCAAACACGACCCGAAAACAAGATGTCTTACAACTGACATCTTCCCTTATTGGAAAATCGATAAGCATAGAGTTTTCACGAGGTCGACCAACCCACGTTCTATCTGATCAGTGGTTAAGGCATGAACTTCTGTACCGGAAGGTGAACGAAGCTGTGGCAGCTACAACCACTGTACGGCAGGTACGCGGCTCTTACAACCGACCGGAAGGTCTGTGGTTCGAACCAAACCCCCGATATCCCAACTGTTCCTGTCTAGGCTTGGGCAACCTGGCAGTATCCCAGCCCTCGTGCTTCCTTCAGGTGGCATGGCAGCTGAGTGCTGAAGTGCTGCGCAGCTGAATGATTATTACTTACTGTCCACATTTCAATCCTAAGGATGGTCCAGACCTTCGACAATTTATAAATAGAACCCCACTTGGATAGATCAATCGAGGACACCAAAATAATATGCTGGGGAGTTGTTGCAGCCATTTAACATGACGATCGACAAATGACTAGAGATAGAGGACAGAGAGGTTTCTAATCGCCATGTTCATTCTCGAAGGAGTGATCCAACCAGTTGGGGAAATGGTATTCCTCCTTCAGTTTTTGAGGGTTTTCCCCAAGAAAACCTCAATGGGGAAAAATTCCATGTCGCCTTAGTTACAGCCATGCTGCAGGACGAAGAGTATTTGCACATGTCTCCGAGATTTGAAGGACTGACACTGGAGGTTGTGGAACACTATACGCAATTTGGAAATAGCATTAGTCCTGATGGTAGTGGGACATACGAAGCACGAATATCGAAAACCAGGATTGTGTTTGCCAAGTTGCACCATTTATGGCGTCAAAAAGGCATATCGCTGGGTCTCAAAAGACTGCAAGACATGCAAAGGCTGCTAGACTTGGCTAGTTCGGGCGAAGGAGCTGAGACACCTTCAGTTCTCTGACCACCGACGTCTCAGAAGTACAGCTGGAACTGGTTGGTCAGAAGACGGGTCTCTGGTAAAGCAGAGCGTATTTCCCTCAAAGAATTCATCCAGCACTCCAAGCTAAGATGGCCGGGCTGTGTCACACATGCCCAGTAACCGCCTACAGAGACAAGCGCTGTTTTCCGTACCTAATTCGAAGTGGCAGAAACATAAAAGTGGACGGAAGCTGACATGGCAGAAGAATGTTCAGAAAAGTTTGGGCGTTGGTTGTGCGGTTCGCCCTGCAGGATGGCGTCCGCGTGACCCTCCCTATGCTTGGCTGAAGACACTAGATTATATGGTGGCTTGACAGTGTCAGCAGTATCCATACTGTCCGTTTCTACCCAGATTGTCCGACTGAGCGCTGGAGGTGTAGGCACCTCAGATATTTGTTGTAGGCTAGCCCAGGTGTCCCTCCCTTTCTCCTTTATTCAAATAAGCTGACATGGTTGTACGACAGTGAAGTCCCAGTGTCCTCGTCTGGTGTTGCTGTTAATGATGATGATGAACTCCTTCCTATGCGTGACTGTATTCAAGAAGTTAGTACAAACTAAAGCTTGATAGAATGCTGCTAAACTTTCACAACCTTGTATTCCACGAATACTAGTAAACCTGCATAGGTCGATAACTGTGAGTGACCTAGATGCAATGGTGACTAGAGTGATACCCCCAATGCTCCTCACATCAAAGACGCTTTTATATAAGAACCACTATAGATATCTGCCTTCGAAATTCTCAACATGCTTTCTTAGACGGTGGCAAGTCCTGTTCCTTCGCCTTTAAGCAAAGCAGGGGCAGCCAGTTCGCCTTCGAAAGCTTGACATCGTCTTCCTCTGAAATCAAGAAATTTCAATTTCACCGTGAAACTAGCATTGCACTCATCGCTATGGTGGGCATCTCATGTAGCTACATTGTCATATGAAACGTTCCGCTCACGGAAAGCGAAACGTGGAATGAGTTTTCACACCATCTTTCCTTGTGATGACTTCACTGACAGAGATTTCTCGGGTCACATTTTGAACCTAGTTTTTCTAACTCACTTAGTTCCACCGTAACCAAGTGTCGGAGCTGAAAAAATCCATTCTATTCGGACGAATGAAACTTCATTCATCCAGTACGTTGTTCATAGCATTCGCTTATGAAGTGGATTGTAACTTTTACGATTGTGGTGGGAGTAAATTTTTCCTGTACATCTGTCTTATAGTTAACGATCACAAAATCGTGAAATAATTGTTTACGAAAACAAGATCAATCGCTCATAGTAAGATCAATGTTTCCTGGAAAACTGTATAAAGAGGTTACTGTTATTAAAGTGAACTGAGGCTTACTCGTGGTTGCTTCTTGTCAGCTGACTCTGCCTACTCACAAGTAGTATACCGCATTGGCTTTTCAAGTATGCTGCTGACTCGCCTCCCAATTTTTCAAGCCTGTTATCGCCGGGACTTACAAGGTCCTCATTAGTGACTTACGTCGGTAGTGACTGTCCGTTTCCTTGAATGAGGAGGCCTTTCCTACCCCCCTTTGACCTACAGGCGCAAGTACGACGAAATAAATAGAGGTAGATGAATTAGAGCGTGATTAAAGTGTCCGTTATGTACAGGAAGGTGTGCACGCGAGTGTATCACATAAAATGAGACATTGGATCATCTCTGTTCACTCTGGTGCGATAATAAGCCTCCATTTCCTCTGCCGTCGGTTTTTTGACCTCCGCCAATGAATTGTAAGGTCGCTTGCGTTCATCCATGGATAGATAGGATTCGACTTCTAACAATCGAGCCTTCTCCCGCTTAATCGCCTCCTGAATCTTCTGTTCTTGTAGGGCTTCCAAATCAACTTCAGAATCGCTACTGGAGGACGAACTGGACGAACTATCGTGTCGCCTCCGGCGCTTTTTCTTTGTATTCTTGTCCGCCCTTTTGTGTTGGCGTCTCTTCTTCTTCTCCGCTCGCTGAGCGCGGATTCGTTCACGACGGGCCTCAGAACGGGCGATCTCTTGCGCCCTTTCTGCTGAAGCTTGTTCTTCGGCTAGACGTTTCCCTTCCTCATCCGATTCAGACTTTTGGTCCGCATCTGATTCAATTTCTTGATTCATGCCTTCCTTGAGTGCGTTCCCACCACCATCTGTAGTCCTCTCCGGACTATCGGATGAGGACGAGTCACCACTCGAAGAGCTGGAGGAACTGGATGAAGAGGAACTCGAAGAGCGGCTGCTTTGACTGCCTCTGCTCTTCTTTCGCTTGCGACCACGATTACCTGAGGACTTGCGCTTGTCTGCACCATCATCTGAATCCATATCCGTGGGCATTGGTGGCGGTTTGAGCAATGCACCACCAGTTGGGTCATCGTCAGGGATCTCTGGATAGTTTTGTTTCTCCTTTTCCTTGTTCTTCTCACCGACACAGTAGGATTCTTTCAACAAGGAATGACAACACTTGTAACCCCATTGACCATTGAACCAGTATGAGCCCCAGACAGACTGTAATGAAAAAGTGAATTGTAAAATAGGGACACAGGTGAGGAAAAACACAGAGACAGAGAGCGAGCTACTGCATAGAATGTCGCCTCCTGTTCCAGAATATAAGGATCAAGGAGACAAAAATTCGTTTGCTCGTAAGCTTGTGTTTGAAGGGATTGCGAAAAACGCATGCTACCATCCTACACTTCAGCCCCAACGACCTGAATCTGCCCCCCCCCGGGGAATTTTGGCCCCTATCAATACTCAAAACGGATAAGCACCAATTCGGATCCCATCGGTGTTATGTCACAAAACGAGTTCCCACTCGGAGAATTGTTTCTACACACAATAAGTACATGAGCCACAGAAGGATGGGTTGATACAAATCACAAGAACCTTTCAGAGGTTACTAACCTCACGGAGCGTTGTTACGCTCGGTCCAAATCCACAAACAGCTTAGTAAAAGCCCGCGTCTAAAAGGGTTTTGAGGAGTAATTCCAAAGCGGTATGAAGCGAGGTTAGAAAAAACTTACAGAATGATTGTTGATGTACACATCCTCCTCGTATCTTGACTTGACAGTCGGCTTTTCGGCACCTTTGATTACCCGTCCGGTAGGTGAATACTCTGCATAGGCCTCCCACTGACCGAGCAACAGTTCTGGTGCAATGGGCTCCAGGTGTTCATGGCCACCGTATCGATCCAGAATCTCTTCACGCACACGTGACTGAACATCTGACTTGGCTTTGGAAACCTTTTTGGCCAAAAACTCCAAACGAGTTGGATCTGCCTGTAGTTGAAGGATAGAGAGACAGAATCAATGAGAGCGATGCTTCGGATTTACTCGCCTAAAATATGCATATATCTGTCCAGTTTATTGTCATCAGGTAGTTAGAACCGTTAGGCTCATTTTCAAAAGTACTAACAGAGGTGGAAGCAAATTTCAATGAGCACAAAGCGAGTCTACCCGAGTAAAGAACGTTCGCAGAATTTATTGGAGATTTCTTTTACCGCTCGGTCAGTAAACAAACAAGATCAAAGCATACCGTACAGAGGGATGGAAGAGGATTGTTACTGAACCTACTTGAAGATGAACATCCAAACCGAGCTTGTTCTGCATTTCCCAAGCAAACACCTGGCGTCGTACCATATCTTGCACTTCACCATCATAGCGAACAAAGTTGTCACCGGCAAACGGAACCTCGGATTCTGGTTTACCAGTCCCTTCAAATGGATTTTCACGCATTGCTCTGGTTTTCGGATCGTAGTAGGCACTGTTTGGGTCCAGGTTGAACAAATACTTGGCCGTGTCTTCACGGATACGCAAGTTCCGGATGGACTGCCGTTGCTTGCTATCAAACTTTTGACCTGGCATATCCAACTCGTCTCCATAACGGTCACCATCTTCCATGTCTAGATCTCCGTCCTCATCCAGAGTGGGTTTGGCAGCGGAGGCAGCGGGTTCTTCCTGGAAGCAGAAACAGCGGATAACGACACTGGTTACTCCAAGGGGTACAGTGAGCATATACACACACAAATTACCGTATACCACGCGTAAGCACTACTTAACCAAGCACATTAGTCAACTACTACCCGTGTCAATCTTGCGTACATAGTCAGACAACGCCGGACACCAGCACTTCCAAGTCGACACAAGGAGAAGGAAACGACTGCGGGAACATGACAGATAATACACATAAAATCAATAAAATCGATGAGATTGATAACAGAAAACAATATCACTAATTATATCTTAACTAACAGGCGTTTGCCTCTGAAGAGCGAGTTCCTTTCCTTCTACCTACTCATCGCCCCCCCCCTCCTAAAAAATGAGGATGCACGAGGCAAATTCTTTGCTTGCAGTAAAGATGTATGCTTTTGAGCTTCCAAGCAACTACGTCCAAGAAGCCAGTGTGCTTTCCTAGTTCCGGTGAGGGAATACTGTACAAATTGTCTAACAGTTGCAGGCTTTCGTAACGTGGCTATCGTTTAACCCAAAGGAAGACGAGAACTATTATCCAAGCGTAGATGAGAACAATTCTCAAACGAGGAGTTGTTTTGGGCAGAAATGGGTAAAAAATACATCCTCAAAGAATACAGATGGGTTGCTTATGGTTACACAAGAAAAAAATGATAGACCTGCGTGAGGATCGCCTGCTAGATCACCTGGCAGCATGGACCCCCCTCGCTGAACTTCTGCACAGAGTTCTGGGGTCAATAAGCCGCGAACACGATACGCGGATGGATCAACCGACGGGTAGCTATTAGCTAGGTTTGTGCATACGAATTTACGAACAGGTGGTAAGTATTGTCCTATGATTTTGTTCGTATCTGATAGGCCAGCTACCAGCAACGTACGATGTCTTGAATATCGCTCCAAATGAAACATGAGGCAACCTTCGTGCAGCATATTCATATGAAGGACATTATAAACGAAAGACTCAGCTGAGATTCAACGCGGTCTCACGTTAACACAATCCCAATTTACAAATGAGTAAGTATTCGTGCGCATGTCTGAATTGGTGTTCAGGTGTGAAATAACATCGATGGAAATTCACGGATTGGACTCATCTGATGAGCCCTGGTGGCCGATTGTCCAGGAACCTTACAAGTATTGCCACATCTGTGGCTCGGAATCTTCCCTGACAGGTGCAGTATTCTTTCATATCGAGCGAAATTCAAACCAATGGAAACCCGACATCACAAGATCACCGCCAAATATCAGATTGGACTAAATAAAAAGTTGTTTGGAGGCTCCTAAAGTAAACTGGATGTTGGATGAGTAAAAACACGACGCATTTTTTGGAACGAATAAGAACTGGTAAATCACAAGTAGATGTTTTCTGTTCCACTTAAGATTTTGCAACTTACGATTGCCTGAAAGCAGAAAAGCAAATGAGTACGTCAGTTGTATAGGGATCAGTCGAAATGACTGTATACACGAAAGAGATCAATGTGAATTGACTGATGACAGCGTCGTTTTAATAATAGGTAGGAACGGAACTTTGAGACCGTGGGCTTGAAGGGAGGCAATCTTGCGGTCGCCTGGGTTCGAGCTCACGGTATACAACGTACTACACTTGTGAGTAGTTCGTTCTGAATTCAAACTGGAGCGTTTCATTTGCTGCCGATTGTTGGAATTTGAATTACTGATTTTTGTCACTAACACGCTGATTTGTATACACTATGATGTAGACATTCGAACATTTTAAAAGTTGTTCAGTAAATGTGTTTGTGCCCGATTAGTTTACTTTTTAACAGTTTTAGGTCCGACCGGCGTCAGATGTAAGCGAGTACAGTCGAACATGGAACGACTTTGCCAACACACATCTCTGGCCGTCGGTTATTCTTCCGAAATTCCGTATCATTGTTATTTAATGGAAAACAGGCTATACACTAACCTGTCCTCCATTCGCCTCCGCAGCCTTCGCCAGCTGTTCTTCCAACTTCTTCGCCTTGGCCAATTTGCGTGCTTCCTCCAGACGTTGATACTCATCGAATAACTTCTTGTGTTCAGCTGGATCATAGCCATTCCAGCGGTCCCGCTTGGCCTCATAACCCAAGCTAATCTCGATCTGTTGGTAGTCGTCAGGTGCAATATCAAGGCCAGTGTACTTTGCCCCAATCTGATTTAGGTCGGAAAGCAGAAGAGAGTGAAAGTCACAATGGGGATAAAAAACATTCGGCATCGAGTTTAAAAACGGAAGACTAGCGCAGCGAAAAGTAGCCCGATCATGCAGCGTATCCGTCCTCCACGTAGGGGATCCTTTCGAGCTGACAACAAGGCGTACAACAGCTGATTAATTCTTCTCTAACGACTGAGACAAGTAAATAGGCACAAGCAAACCACGATTCATGAGAGTTCACAGATAGCAGTCTATTGTTACAACCTGGCATTCGACAAATGATGGGATACTGCTCCACAATAAATGTCCACGATATACTGTTACACTACAAGCACTGACTTGTTCAATGAAAATCCGATCGCCTGGATTGGCCAACTAAGACAAGACGGCATTAACCAACTGAGGGAAATGTTGGTAGCTCACATAGCGTAGAAAGGAGCTCGAGATAGCTCGGTGGTTAAGCCGCGAACTTATTGACCAGAAGGTTCATGATTCGAACCCAACCTCAGCATCTCGACTACTGCTACCTAGGCTTGGACAGTATCTCACTCTTCGTGCTTCCTTCGGGTGGCATGGCAGCTGGGCACTAAAAGGGTATTACAGCTGAACGATTGTTATTATTTTAGCATAGTGGTGTTTGGTTTGTTCGCTCAGTTCAGCAAAAAAAAACAGCAACCCGTATTTACCTAGCCCCCAACGTCAATTTATCTGTGTGAGACCGGCATACACAACAGTGAAATATCATCATTCTTATTTGTTGTTCCTATCCTTGATTGGGATGCGGATAGCGAAAAAATGAAAAGTCCTTTCTCTAATATTAACTTCGCAACAGACAAGACTGCCTTGAAGGGAACTGATTTTACTGGACTTACAAATTTCTACTACGGAAACGCCGAAGCAGAGACTCAGAAGGCAACAATAAATATTATTTAGGGAGCACTTAGCCAGTAATAGAAAATGTTATTTTATTACCGTTCAGTAAAGTCAAGCAATTTGGCAACGAAATTAGTCTAATCAAGTGGTAGGCTGTTACGTTCTGTCTACAACTTCCCAAGAAAAACTGCATGGATCCAGAGGAGCGAAGTAGAACAGCGCTGCCAGTTGGAGCACCGTAGGCTAGTCTGTGCGCGTTGAACTGAGGTAAGAGATTCACGAGACAAGCGCATCACAGTAGTTTTGCTGTTGGCCGTTATTTCACTCAGTATGTACCAGCTTGGTGATTGCATAGTTCTGTTCACTGATTGTTCAGTCGCCTTTCAATTTGATCGGCAACTGAATAGGTGAGGAGCCTTTAACTTCGGTCCCTGCGGCATGCATATTTGGTGGCTTGTTTCGCTGTGAAGACATCGGCTGCTTAGGTGTATGAGCTGAGATTGGAAGCAGTACAGCCCTCACTTCGCACATGTATTGTGTGTGTTCAAGGGGAGTCACTGAGCTCCCAGAACACAGGTTGGTAATGATGTGGCGTTCAACTGGGTAGATAGTGGGTAGATAGGCTTCACGTGAACACAATGTTCATTCTTGTTCAGGATCATCGACCGTGGGTGTCCCGTCGACCTCGAGTGGTAATCCGAGCTGAATCCTCTAACCTGACATCTGGACATTTAACCTCGACTAAAACAGTAGGGCAGAGTCACCAATACAGTAATTATATTCCCTTCCTCAATCAGTATCCCGGGCTTTGTGCGCCCATGTGAACGAAAGGTCACGTTCATTATAGCCAAGAAAACCAGCCTGCGCAATGAAAAGAAGTCAAAACGAGTGCAAGTCTATAACGCCACGTCATGTGAAGGGAACGCACCTTTCGTGGCCTTTCCAAACAGTCTTTTCTCTTATGAGTCATGGATCCACAATTTTCGCAGGCTCCATCGCGATACTTGGTGACTTTCACCTTCTCTGGAGCGCCACGTTTGTACCAGACATTGAGTGAACTAGATCCCTTCATCTGGCCAGAAAGCTCTGCTCTCTTTTTCTCATCTTGAATGCGCTGGTGCCGAAGGGTTGGGTGCATTGCCCCATAGTACCATGGTGCTTGCATAATGTACTGTGGAATATGTGGATTGATATCATGACCCTCCTCATCTTTCATTGCAGGCATCACTGCCAGCTTTCGAGCCTCTTCGAGTTCCTTCATCTTTTTGTAGTCCTCTTTGCTTTTCTTCTTCTCATCTCCAGCATCATCGGCCTTTATTCGGTGGAGAAGCGACGGGGGGAAATTTGGTACAAACGACATGTTGCGTTAGGAATATGCTTCAATTCGTAGGGGTCCAATAACCTGGAAAAGAAAATAGAGGAGCGGTCAGAATGCATGTGAGTGAACTAGAGAAGTACCTTGAAAGCAGTTGGAAGTAAACTTAAGATGGAAAGCTGGTCTCCCTAACCGAGATGATGAGAGCAAAGACAAGGATGAAAAAAAATGAAAACGAAGACTGTAGAAATGCGTGTGACGAATGAATCGAGGACGTACGGTATGAGTAGGGGGCAAAGAACAGACCACTAGGAGTGCTTCCGCTTGGGTTCACCCGAGAAAAACAATCAGGTGTGATTAGCAGTTTTGTTGGAAGGTTCTACCGAAAAGCTCCAAAACGCAGCCTTAATAGAAGATTCCCAGCTGACAGCAAACCAGTAGTTGTCAGTAGTATGAGGGGGTTGTGATTTTTTGGTGGATATTTTGTCCTGCAAGTGAAGCCAATCTGTGGTGAAAAGCCGAGAAGCACTGTACAGCTGTTTCGTCCTTACTGGGAATCATCAGCACGAAATCTCCACCGGACTCAGTAAGCTTACAGGTGCGCAATGGATTAAGAAGTCGGAAATCGTAACATGCTTCTCCGTCCAAACGTCTCAACCCGCACCAGAACTACGACCTCGACGTTTATCAACCAACATCAGTTAGGGACATTTAGAGAATATTTTGATCAAAACGGCACAACTTTGATGCAGATAGTCGAGTCCTGCGGTAGAAAAGTGTTTTGATGAAGTCACGGATGAGACGGCTATTATCAGCTGTAAAAACCGCGTACTTCCAGTGCAGTGATTACAGCTGCCAGTTTCGGTTGCCAGGGCCTTGGGAAGGTGGGGTAGATAGCTACGCGTAGGTGGTAGCTGGTACAACTGATGCACTAACACAGGAATGTCAGTGGATTTCTCATTGAGTAAATCGGAAAGCTAAGCTATGTATTGAAGGCAACAGTTTGAATGCATGAGCGCCATTGAGGGCGCAACTGGGCCAGGAATGATAATCTCTTTAATCATTGATGTGTCCCACATCGGGGTCCCCATCCAGGGGGAGGACAATGACCAGCGCAGCTGAATTTTCTGGTAGTGGCTTCCATCCTTCGCTGTCAAGTCACTGCTTCGCCACGTTTCCATACTTCACGTGATTATGCGAAAAAGGTGCTTCGAAGATATCGGTCAGCTGGCATAGGGGGCACGTGACCAAACCAGCACAACCTATGGAGCGCGATCAATCCATCTATTGTGAGCGAGTTAGTTCTGCCGAGAACTATTCGAGGTACCCGGGACGAGATGATTCAGTGGTCAGAGCGCGAATTCACTGACAGGAAGGTCTGTGGTTCGAACCCGTCATCTGCCTCTCGACTTCCCCTGGAAGTATCCCAGCCCTCGTGCTTACCTCGGGTGGCACCGAAGGGGTGCTACAGCTGAACGCTTCGACGTACCTGGGCATTACTGATCTGATGTTCCCACAAGACTCGGACAATGCTTCGAAGACAATAATGCTCAAATGTGAACGTTTTTTGACGTCCCCAGCGCGCAGATATCATATGTCTGAACCGTACAACACTATGGAGCGAACCGAAGCCGCTGAGAAATGAGTCAATATCACGCCTACGCCAAAGGCGATGCCGGCTCACATAAACTGTCCTTGCCTTCTCAATACGAATGAAAATACCGTATTTAGCTAAAGTACTGGGACTGATACAGCTGCCCAGGTGGACAAATTTGTCTACTGCCTCAATTGTCTCATCTGCAAGCATGATGTTAGGGTACCAGCCCACCAACTCTTGCAGCATCACCCTACACATTAAAGGTGTGGAGTGTATGCTAAACCGTGAGGTAGAATTATTCAGATCATTTAATGCTGTCTGCATTATAATGGCATCAGATCCTAGGAGAGCTATGTCGTCTGCGTACTCGATATCTACGAACGCCCTTGGAGCATTTCGACCCCAAATACACTAGCGATTGGCAATGAGTCTTGCGTAACCATATCAATGACGACGCTGAAGAGGAAAGATGGAAGAGAACAGCCTAGTCTGACACCGCTTGATGTATTGAACTCAGGCAAGCTTCCCGCAGACCTTCACAGGTCCGCGGGATTCGGCGTACAGCGCCTTAAGGAGGTTCAAGAACTTGTGAGGGAAACCTCTGCTCCATAGAAAATGCCAATGCCTGACGGTCCACAGAGCCAAAAGCACCTTCCAAGTCAAGGAAGATCACTGTTGGTTGCTGGAAGCAATGTAGCTGTTCCTGAATCTATCGTAGGGTAGAAGTGATCGATGCATCCTTTTGAAGGACGGACCTCAGTTTGGGTTTCAAGGGAGCGAGATAGCTCAGTGAAAAGAGCGCGAATTTACTGACTAGAAGGTCCGTGGTTCGGACCCGACCTCTGCCTCTCGACTTCACCTGTCTAGGCTTGGGCAACCTGGCAGCATCCCAGGTGCTTCCTTATGGTGGCATGGATGTTAGGCACTGGAAGGGTGCTACAGCTGAACAGCTGAAGGTTTTGGGTTTCACGGATCTGTGTTCAGTTAACCTCCGAAGAATAAGGCCAGAGGGTACCTTTGACGCCATAGCTACCAGGCTGGTGCCACGGTAGTTTTCATACAGCGTCCATGTACCATTTATCAAGACAGAAATAGCTGTCGACGAGCCCCTTTCTGCAGACATTCTCTTCAGTCCGCATTAGACAAATGAGTTTTGTCAAATGGGTTACTAGGGATTCTCCGCCTTCTTTGAAGAGGGCTGGATACAGACCGTCCAGTCCTGGTGCCTCCTCGCGTTTTGGTGCGGATATTTTGTATTCTGGTTGTTCTTCTGACAGGCGGGTTCACATTCCAATCGCCTTTATGCATCCCCCAGAGAATGGGTTGCAGGAGACCAGCTGAATTGTTCGTCGAAGTGTGCTTGGTACAGCATTTCCGTTCAACGTTTCTGCGAACGAATTAATGAGCCGCCTGTTTCACTTATTGTTTCACTGATCGTTGAGTTCCTGTAGCCAGCTGATCATGTCAATTGGTATGGATACAGCTATTTCCGGCAGCAAAAGCCTTCTCTATTTGCTTCGACGCTCAGCAAAGCTCTCGGTTTTTCCTTAGGTTCTTCATTATTTCACGTTTGAGGGATTTGCTTGCACCGTCGCATTCGCTGCCTGCTGGTATGGATTTCCTGGCGATCTCGACGATCAGTGACATCATTTGATCATTTCGGAGAAGTGGCACAGACAGCACTAAACACTGCTAGTATACCTTCTCTCACATTCTGCCACGCTTCATCTACTTAATCGCTACCAATAGTGTTGGTTTACTGCAGAGAGTAGTTGAGCTAGCTCAGATCGATACTTCTGAACTATGGTGGTTCTTCAAAGATGTCGGATTGGCATGCTTCTTGTGATGGCCTGAAGGGAAACAAACTGTCAGGCGTACTCGCACTATGGTGTGATCGGAAGCAAGATACATGTCCCAGACGGAACGGAAGTCTTGAATTGCTGCTCTGCACTGCCGGCTGATGACCACACGATCCGACTGTATCCACGGTTGATTTGCACTTGGTAGTCACCAGGCTACCCGATGTGAATGTTCACACCGAAAGTTCGTACTGGCCATAAGCAGGTCATGACCAATACACAACTGGACTAGTCTCCCTTTGCTGTATGTGCAGCGAGCTTCGGTTCCGAAGGGACCGCCTAGGTTTGATTCCAAGGAGCTCAGAAGATCGAGTTGGACATTCGTATCGCCCAAAGGGAACACAATGTCAGTTCTTCTTGCTTGACGAATGAGCCGGGATAACTTTCGATAGAAAATATCCTTTTCAGCCTCAGAACTGCAGTCCGTTAGGGGCATATGCCGACACTACAAAAAAGTATCACTTTTATGTCAAGAGGCATTGAACCTGATTGACCAGATAACCGAACGACGCGAAGATGACTGCTCAATGGAATCCAATCCAACAAGGCGCGTTCAGTTCTGGGGTTCAGGGCAAATCCCGTGCCATAAATTCCACCAGTCATTGCTTCTGAATCACCAGAAACATGGAGGGTGTAATGTGAAAGATATGAGTTTGCCCTTAGAGTTTTGAGACGTATGACCATACTTTTTTTGTATGCGTGTTTCAGCGACAGAGCATATCAATTTTAGGGGTTATAAGTTATCGGCAAGCATAGCCTATTTGCCAAGTTGATATAGAGTACGGGCGTTGAAGGCTCCTATTTAGAAAGGACCTCCTGAATGTAGCAGTATTACTTTGTTTTTTGTCAACGTGTAATGTGTTGCATAAGATACATCGGTCAGAAAACTGACAATCAGATAACCCAGCACCGTTTGCTTTAGAATGAGAAGGGGTTGGGAGGAAATCAACGGACAAAGAACCGCGCGGGCAAATCAGAATTCTCGGTTGTCCAGGCCGAGGAAGATCCCCGATGAAAGGGGCAGTAGGTTGCCTGGACCCTACCCAAAACCGAAGACTTAACAGCATGACCTATTCCGGTGCAGAGGGTGGCCTAACCCTGGGTCGCAGGGAGTAATGCATTATTATCTCACTCCTAATGCGACTGCGAACAGCAGGTGTCTATGGAGCAGCACCAGACTCTATGGTTTTAAAAGTATTCCGACCGTATTTCGACGACTAACGTGGCAGGTTCAGTTGTAACACACCCTCTCAGTGCCTAACTGCCATGCCGCCCGAAGGAAGCACGAGGGCTGGGATACTGTCAGGTTGCCCAAGCCTAGACAGGGGAAGTCGAGAGGCAGAGGTCGGGTTTGAACCACGGACCTTCCGGTCAGTAGATTCGCGCTCTAACCACTTGAGCTATCTCGCCCCCATGGGGGCGACTAACGTGGGCACTAATATCGCCCTCAAGGATGTTTCCTGCTTGACGAATGAGTCCGGATAGGTCCCAGTAGAAAGTATCCTTCTAAGCACCAGAGCTGCAGTCCGTTGGGGGGATTCTTAACACTACAATCAAGTATCGGATTAATGTCAAGTAGCAATAAGCTCGATTGAGGTGGATAACCGAACGGCGCAAAGATGACTGTTCACTGAGATCTAACTCAGCGAAGCGCACTCAGTTCTGGGGTTGTGTGCAACTCCCACGCCATATATTCCACGAGTCATCGAGTCTAGTCACTGGACAACGGAGAGTGAAATTCGAAAAACAGTTCGTCCTTGGAGTTTTAATATGCGTGGCTACGCTTGAGACCCAGAATACATCAATTTTAAGGGAAAAGATTGGCTGTTTGACAATTTTCCATATATCGCAGAGATAGTTCAGTGGCGAATTTACTGACCGGAAGGTCCGTTAGTTCAAACCCGACCTCTGTCTCTCGACTTCCCCTATCTAGGCTTGGGCACCCTGGCAATATCCTAACCCTCGCGCTTCCTTCGGGTGGCATGGCAGTTAGGCACCGAAAGGATGCTACAGCTGAACGATCTTTCTTCTATCCCGTCCTTGCTCGGGGCAGGGCAGCATCGCTGCTTCCATGAATATGGACATGCTAGTTTCCGAGGGAAAATACCTTAATGCGTTCACACTCCTATCGTACCGGGTAGTACGACTTTACTCCCAAACTGCCTGGCAATACGATTACTCGTAGTACGGTGTCTTGCTGCTCTTGGTTTGACTGCTCCTCTTTGGCCTTCCTGACATGGTTGCAACTTGTGGAACGAAGTTCTAGCCATTGTAACCCACGGGATCATTGCAGCACTCAAATCCGATCACCACGACCAGGTAGCAGCTTCGGATATGACATGATGTAGCGTGTTATGATTGCCCCAATGGTGGATATTCACTGAGCTTCTTTCACCTTCGTACTTTAAAGCACGATCAGCAGGACGACAGAAATAAGGGAAATAAGGAGGATAGTATATTGTGTTGGCAGTGTAAGCAGCCGTTCGACCCAACAACCCAGGCACGACTCCTTCCTGAAGATTAACAAGTCATTCTTGCCATTGATTGGTTTGTTCACTAACAGCTTTTGGAGGCAGATCAGTTGGAGCGTTAGGGATCCACGGAAAGGTTCGATCAGCGAGATGGCTCAGTAGTTAGAACGCGAATTTAATGAGCGGAAGGTCCGTGGTTCGAAACCGACCTCTACCTCTCGACTTTTCCTGTCTAGGTCTGGGCAATCTGGCAGTATCCTAGCCCTCGTGCTTCCTTCGGGTGGCATGGTAGTTAGGCACAAAAATGGTGTTATAACTGAACGATTTTTCTCGATCAGTATCCGCTTTTACCTAACAACTACCGAAGTGTGTTATATTCTGAAACAGCCGAAACACGCCACCCACATACGGACATCGTCAGAGCTGTTTTTTCCCCTAAATCACACCAGAATGGCACCGTCGTCGAGGTAGTCAGTTGAAAGCCGGTATCAACTCCGTCGAGATCAATGTTGCACCTCACAGTCTACAATGTCTAGGACGAACGCCATTGGAATCAACACTGAATCGATATCTGAGAGGAGCTTATCGCCGAACGCGGTTCGTGGGCAGCTACAATTCAAAGCCCCCAAGAAGTCCGCTATTTCTCACATAAGAGATAGCCGAACTGGAGTGATTAAGCAATTCGAGCAAGGTCCAGGCCTGGCCCGAGACTCAGTGTCTCCATATAGTTGGTTGTATTTCATCGCAAGTAAAATATCATCATCGACAGCATGATGCCGTACTTCTTACGTGGGCTGGGATACTGTCAGGGCACCCACACCTAGATAGTAGGACGATTAGGGTCCTCAACCAAAGCCTTTGACTGAAAAGTCTAACCGCAAAGCAGCGGTATTTGGCGGGAAATGCAAATGCATTACTCTTTCTACGGAACAATGCGCCACATGTTCAACCCCAACCTGGAGGACCAGGAGACTGTGTTCGTCAGACCTCTAACAATTGACTAACCTGATATGAGAGACTCTGTGAGTGTCGCGGGGACACTCCCCAGTATAGCTCAATGGGTCGGTGAGGTGCGCAAACCGTCACACCACGGTAAGGTCCAGTCTCTTCGTGACGCAAGTACAATAAATGGTAAGTTACACGGTTTTTGATGTAAAGTTTCACCCGACGATGAAGGAGTAAGGGGATATTCCAAAATAAGGTTCTGATAAACTTGTCCTACTACATGATCCATCAGCTGTTGCGTTACTTGGTATCATGCGCGTAGTCGATACGCCCAGGAAAAGCGCGAAAAGCAGCAAAATGCACATGGGCGTAACTCACATTTGTAATCCACATGAAAGAGGATCAGTAATTGGCTCATACAGCCGACAAGTTTGGGGCTGGCCCACCGTTGAAGAGCATCATTTGTGGCTAAACGGCTTCAACTGTTGCGTAGACTGCTGACCGTGGTCAACAAGTAACTGCAGCGGTGATCGTCGTTGCTCATGTTCAGTGCAAGACGATCACCAAATGGGGACTCAACAGTGCTAAGTCAGCTCGCTAACACATTCGTATCTAGAGCAGCCCAAATGATATCTAAGCCTTTGGCTCACTACCAATAAGGTGCACAAGGCGTCAATATACACTGATTACACTGTGTTTGACAGTTTTAAAGCTGCAGCCTGTTGGGGCATAAGGCGACAATCGTGACTAACCGCAAACTCCTGCTCCAAAACTTTAACGGCGTCACTTTAAATGATCGGCTTACTAAATCTCTGATGTGCGGCATATCGGTGAATGCGACAAAACGGTTGGGTCTGTGCCCTGTTCAACGGATTCCGCTGCCCGATCGATAGGCTCAATTTTGACGCTGAATCCAGACAAAATTTTGAAAGTTGGTTCAAGAAATATGGAGACATAGTTCAAGCTAACTTTGGTCAGTTTGATGACGCACGGAAAGTCAGACTGTTGCTGCAGAAACTGAGAACAGCTGAGGATGACCGGTTGACAAATTTCATATTCTCCAGGAGCTCCCGTGACCTTGGTTCCATAGATATCAAATATTCGATAAGAAAAGCCTCTTGTTTAATATTCTTTGTTACGACCAAGATTCCATCACATATGCTGGTGTGGTCAACAAAGAGTGTGAGCGCTTTAAGCTCAGCACCATGACCGAGGATATATCCAAGCGTCTCAAGTTCATGGCTGGTCTTCGATGGTCACACGACGCAGACACTAATACGGTGACTGGATCCCAATGACTGAACATTCCTAGTCTTCTCAGTCTGATTTGGTATTCAGCGCAACTCCCAAAAGTCAAACAAATTCTAAACGGACTACGAGGAAACCGCCCACACCCTGCTGGTTTTGTGGCGAATGGCCACTGTGTCTACCAGAACCACAACCGAAGATGTCACAAAGAGTGTTGCAGGAAGATTCAAGAGCTTGTGTAAACCTTGGTCCCACAAAAAGATGCACCCAGGAGGCGTGGCCGCTGAATTCAGGAAATTCGTCAGCGTGTGTCAGTGGTGCACCGGCTGTCCTCCAACTCAATACAGGTTCTGACCTTACTATATTTCAGAAAGAATCTGGGACATTATTGGAACGCCATCACTTGAATATACAAAGTGCATTGTTTGCAATCGTTTGCTGAAAACTCCCTGACATTCAGTGGGGTTCAATCCAATGTTGCTTGCTACATCATCATCATCATCTTAGGCCTGGGTTGGACTGATGAGCTTCAACTACTAAAGCAACCTCTACCAAGCCTGATGCTGAAAATATGTTCACGGCAAAGCCATGTTCTGACAATTTTGTGGTCACGACAGATCCAACCAAACTGAGGACCAATCGGAGCATACGCGACGCAACGTCCATTCAGCTCGCGGCATCCGACACCGGTAGCTTCCTCACCTCAATCCCCCCTCTCTTATGAATCCTGTCGACAGGCTGCAACGTTGCACACGCAATCGCCACTCTTACATTCACATTTCGATGGCCGAGCAAATCTTTCGAATATCAAGGGTGAAAGATCACCAGAAGTGACAAAACAACGGTCACATGAGGGTCACCCGACCTAAAGCGGTCATCTTGTTGTGATGGTCGGGGTTCAGTGCTACAACGCATCTACTGGCTAGATTGGCAGGAACTCAGTTCCACAGATGATAGATAATCGTTCCACTGTGATACCCTTTCGGTGCCTACCTGCCATGCCACCCGAAGAAGGCACGAGGGCCGGGATATTGTCAGGTTGCCCAAGTCTCGTTCAGCTGTAACACCCTTTCGGTGCCTAACTGCTATGTCACCCGAAGGAAGCACGAGGGCTGGGATACTGTCAGGTTGCCCAAGCCTAGACAGGGGAATTCGAGAGGCAGAGGTGGGGTTCGAACCACAGACCTTCCGGTCAGTAAATTCGCGCTCTAACCACTTGAGCCATCTTGCCCAAGTCTAGAGAAGAGAAGTCGACATGCAGAGGTTTGGTTCAAACCACGTACCTTCCGGTCAGTAGATTCGCGCTCTAAACATTGAACCACCTCACTCCCCCAGTTCTATAATGTTCAGCCATGCCAGAAACACCGAAAGGGAGCAGCCCCACGAAGAACAACACGTCTCAGTAGTGCGCAAAACCATAACACGAGGCAGACTGGAGGTAATCAGTCAATTCAATCAATTGATATATTATAAGTCATGTACCATAGGCCCATTGGTTCCATCTACTACAGTTTCGATCACCAGAAAACGGGACAGTGGAGGACATACAGCCAAGCCTTGAAGGCGATGGCATTTTTGCTTCGTTCGGGAACTGGTACTACAGTTTCGATCACCAGAAAACGGGACAGTGGAGGACATACAGCCAAGCCTTGAAGGCGATGGCATTTTTGCTTCGTTCGGGAACTGGGTAGTACGCATTGAAGGCGATAGCTTTGATGCACGAGCCTCGTTGACTCCGCGATGTGGTCATTTCTGCCGGTGGCATTAACTACTGGTGAGTTGAGCCCCGAGATAACCATCCAGAGAGACGGCAGTTGCCAACCCGACTAAGTTTACTGGTTGGAGTTCTCGTACTTCGTTGCCAGGCCATACAGTGTCCATCTCTCTGTCGCTTCCACGCAGTACAGGGCTGAAAAAAGAGCTCTGTGAGGCAGACGGTCTCCTGGCATGCGGAGCACATATCCTAACCATCGTAACCTATAAAGCGTGAGTGACTCATCTATCACCGGAGAGCTCATGCTTTGAAACCTTCTGGCGTACCTCAACATTACTGATCCAATCTTTCCACCAGACTCGACCAATGCTTCGGAGACACCGTTGGTCAAATACTGACATCTTTCAAACATCCTGTGCACGTGAAGTCCACGTCTCTGATCCATAAAAAAACAGCATGGATCACACCGCCGCAATGTAAACTCTTCCCTTGACAGACAAACTCACCTCACTTCGGCGCCATAGGTGTCGGAGGTTGGCAAAAGCTGCCCTGGTCTTTCCGATTCGAAAAATAATCTCATCTCCAGCCAGCCCACCGAACAGTTGCCCAGGTGAACAAATTTATCTGCCACGTCGACTGGCTCACCTGCAAGAATGAGGTGTGCGTATGGTCCCACCCAGCCTTGTACAAGCACTTTACACTTTCCAGGTGTGAAGCGCATGCCAAATCGTGCGGCAGAGCTATTTAGGTTGTTTAAAATGCCTTGCATTTTCGAAGGATCTGAACCAAGTGGGACAATATGGTCCACATACTCAATGTTTGTAGGGAACCTCCCGCAGGCACTTTGACCTCCCAGGTTTCGGAGGCAGACAGAGAAATTTCAAGCAGCACGTCAATAAGGTGAGATACGGAAGTCTTGTCTTACACCACTAGAGGTGGTGGAGTTGGGCGAAAGCTTCCCGTATACTCGCACGCACCCACAGGAATTCGCACACAGTTCCCTCATAAGGGATAGAAATTTGGAGGAGATACTCTTGATCGACAGAAACTGCCAAAGTTGCTGACGATCGATGGAGGCAAAAGTAGATTTCAGACCGAATAAAACGACCAAAGTGGGAGGTCTGAAGGAGCAGCACCTTTCAAGAACTTGTCTCAAGGTGAAGATATTGTCGATGAATCCTCCGCCAGGGCGAAACGTAGCTTGATTCTCACAAATATGTACCTCCCGATAAGCGATCAGCCTAAATGAAATGATGCCAGAGAGTATCTTGGATGCGACGGATACCAGTCTGATGCCACTATGGTTTCGCGTGCCATCGTTGCGCGTTTCTGAAGACTGGGATGATGATCGAGGAGCTCCATTGGTTTGGTAATCTGTTTACGTTCCAAATACTCTGCGGAACGGACCTTCTAGCACGTATATTGTGCGTATACCCACTATCAATATTTTTCAGTCACACTGGTTCTCAATTTCATCAAGGTTTACCGGTAAGCAACAAACTTAGTTGCACCTAATTACCAACATCCGTTACTGGGTATCAGCAGAGGACCCTGCAGAATCTCGGCTGCTGAGTGGCCAATCGAACCCGGTCAATGACGGCGAAATCTAGGACTTGTATACGTTAGTTCGGTCAGCTAGTCAGGTTGTATGCCAATCGGTTGGTCCATTTTCGAGAAAGCTAGCTCTCATAGACCCGAGTTAGCCGTTGTCACTTTGTGCACACAGGATCAGAATAGTTGAGAGAAAAAGTGTTTTCAATGAATCAAAACACATTCAGTAAAGCAATGAAATCTTAAGGATTCACGTTGATCAACGGAAAAGCTAGGTGTTGTTGTGGAATTCGGCCGGATATGTGGGACTATGGAATCCACAGTGGAAGGTTGGACTATGTACTACTGTACATCAGTTTGCGCATGAAGATAGGGTCTTCATGAAGACGTTGGGGGTGACTAAAATTTAAGCCATTTAAAATTTTATTCACAGGACTTGTCTGGTAGGTCTCCAGTGATTTGCAAGCGCTGGGCTGCACAGTCTCATAGAATGACATATCCTTTCCGAATAATGGGTGTTTTGTCTGGGTAGTTTCTGGCAGTAGCTGATAATGTCGGTGTACTTCCATGGTTCATTTGGGTTTGATCAAGCACCGAATCCCAGCACATGTGCTCACATTTGTAAGCGGACTCAGATGTTATCTCCAGTATCTGGTTAGCGTCTCAAGTTCGCATGCAGATGATAAGTTAAGATACTGACACCACTTCCCACCTCCTGTAAGCTATTGTTAGACCCTAAATCCCCACCACCCATCCCTTCATTCTGTCGAAAGAAGGGCCTTGCTACCAAAAGATCTAGAATTCAGTTCCATCACTCAAAGTCGGTCGACAGAGCATTGCAGACTTTCGGTCATGCTAACCGGTATATTCCCTCCCATCCCTCTCAATGGCTCACCCCCTCACCCCTGCTAGAAGCACCACGGATCTACGCAGTCCTGCCTAATCTCAGAGCCTGTGTGCATAGGATGGAAAGCGAACTAGCTTCCTTCCGAAGCAAAGTGCTTCCTCAGGCTCAAACAATTGCTTTCAAAGCCTCGCTTTGTAACGCCTTTTCTAACAACAACTATTCAAGTTCCGGCTCTTCGCCTCTCGTCTATAAACGTGACTATAACCTATCTTTCACATAAGCATATCTGTTGCCCCTCAAACTGTGCAACCCAGACCCTTAACGGGATCTCTAAACCACAGGTGCCATTACCTTCTCTTAGCCTCTATCAAGTTCCGCCTCCCCGGTACCCTGCGTATTATTTGCCTGTGATCCCTTTTCGGCAACTACCTACTCCACCACAGCCCCCGTCTCCCCCAAAGCCTCGTGCGTCCTCACCTCCACGACCTTTAACTGTATCTAGTCTTCACGTTCCAAAGCCTCGTCCACTACAACCAGCAGAGCATTCCTGTTCACCCAAACGGAGCTTACTCCTCTCAGAGAGTTTGACTACACCACTCGCTTCCTCTCTGTACCCTGTCCTCACTTTATCTTGCATCTCTTACCATAAGCCTCTTATTTCATCTTCTCCAAGCAACCCAGTTTGGCTACCCGTACTCTCCGCCCTCAGCATTCGGTGCTGAAGGCGCTACAAGAATATCCTCCTGACCTCTTAGTGCCCCTGTCTTACCCTCTCATTCCCCCTTCCTTAAACACTGCACCTGTCCATCCATCTTGAGTGACCTAATTCCAAGTGTTTTTGTACAACTGCCACCATCCTCTGGTGCTGTTGATAACACCGTCACAAAAGATTACCCGGCTCTGTCTCTAACGCTTTGTCCACAAAGTTCCGCACCACCACTCAAAAGCTGTCTCCGTACGAATTACGATAGGCCCCAGCATCTTATCCTCACGCATTTCCAAATGGATCTACCTCACCCATAACTTCAAGAACTCCTGATTTCCGTGTCCCATGTTGACCTCCTCGGGCTTACCCGCTTTTTACTAGCCACCCTACGCACTTCTGGACCTGTTATTAATATTTTTATCCTTCTAATCAACACCCTCTCTCCTACCTTAATTGCGCTACGTCCACAGAAAGTGAATAGATATTGGTGTGCTAGCAAGCCAGGTATGACTGTTCCGTTCCATCAATGCACTGGCACACGTCATTTTCCGGACAATCCTACGACAGACGTCATGTTCTAGATGATTTGGTTGGGATGTGCAATTCTGTTAGCAGCCTTTTTCGGGATAAGCGGGGGAATTAGCAGAGGTAGAACAAAGCCAATGTGAGATCGCAGGTATATTTTTGGTCCGGATGTGCATCCATTCAGATATAAAGCACAGATCAGGTGGAGTGGAAAACGGTCAAACAGGGCGTCCAATGAAGGTATTGCCGAAGGTCGAAGCTGGAAAAAAGAGGGAATAAGACCGCGGAACTAAAATTTCTTAGTCAGTTGTTATAGAAACGTCTTTGGATTCTAATCCATCCATAGCTGTTTACTTACTTTTTTATAATGGGTATCTATGTATTTACGATCATCCCCCAATTCGCTACGATCATCAAGTCAACAGCTCTCCTTTCCTCAGTAGGCTTAAGCTTGTCAGTGTCAGCCCCCAGTTCGTCAAGCACCTTTAGTCCTCTTCTGCATGATCATCCCTCTCGACGTGTTGCCACTGTTCCACGCTTCCACAGTCCCATCCAAACTGCCAGGTCACATAGTTGGCCAAGAGTCAATGAGACCCTTGCAATACGACCTATAGTTCCCTTATCCTCATCCCTCCAATTAAATATTTCCCAACTTAGGCGAATCTAAAATCTCAAGGTCAGGTTTGAAAAATATTTTTTGGAACTCAGCCTGCCCATTGCGCTTTTAAGTCGTCATTGTACACCAACTATTTGCTTATTTAGAGCGTTCCCTCAATAGTCGCGCTCACCCTCTCTCTGACTCTTCCCTATCTGCTTAAGCTCCCTTGGCGTCAGAGCTTGCCCGTACCAGGCCGACGACGGCTTTCTGCTTCCAGTTGCTCTCCCCATAGCTTACAAGAAGCAAAACTTCCACCTTCCCCACCATAACTTGCAAACATCTCATATGTAACCATATTGGTACCCTCGCACAAATTAGGGGCTTAATTCTCAGGCACCGAATCCCAGCACTCGTGCTCACATTTGTAAGCGGACTCAGATGTTATCTCCAGTATCTGGTTAGCGTCTCAAGTTCGCATGCAGATGATAAGTTAAGATACTGACACCACTTCCCACCTCCTGTAAGCTATTGTTAGACCCTAAATCCCCACCACCCATCCCTTCATTCTGTCGAAAGAAGGGCCTTGCTACCAAAAGATCTAGAATTCAGTTCCATCACTCAAAGTCGGTCGACAGAGCATTGCAGACTTTCGGTCATGCTAACCGGTATATTCCCTCCCATCCCTCTCAATGGCTCACCCCCTCACCCCTGCTAGAAGCACCACGGATCTACGCAGTCCTGCCTAATCTCAGAGCCTGTGTGCATAGGATGGAAAGCGAACTAGCTTCCTTCCGAAGCAAAGTGCTTCCTCAGGCTCAAACAATTGCTTTCAAAGCCTCGCTTTGTAACGCCTTTTCTAACAACAACTATTCAAGTTCCGGCTCTTCGCCTCTCGTCTATAAACGTGACTATAACCTATCTTTCACATAAGCATATCTGTTGCCCCTCAAACTGTGCAACCCAGACCCTTAACGGGATCTCTAAACCACAGGTGCCATTACCTTCTCTTAGCCTCTATCAAGTTCCGCCTCCCCGGTACCCTGCGTATTATTTGCCTGTGATCCCTTTTCGGCAACTACCTACTCCACCACAGCCCCCGTCTCCCCCAAAGCCTCGTGCGTCCTCACCTCCACGACCTTTAACTGTATCTAGTCTTCACGTTCCAAAGCCTCGTCCACTACAACCAGCAGAGCATTCCTGTTCACCCAAACGGAGCTTACTCCTCTCAGAGAGTTTGACTACACCACTCGCTTCCTCTCTGTACCCTGTCCTCACTTTATCTTGCATCTCTTACCATAAGCCTCTTATTTCATCTTCTCCAAGCAACCCAGTTTGGCTACCCGTACTCTCTGCCCTCAGCATTCGGTGCTGAAGGCGCTACAAGAATATCCTCCTGACCTCTTAGTGCCCCTGTCTTACCCTCTCATTCCCCCTTCCTTAAACACTGCACCTGTCCATCCATCTTGAGTGACCTAATTCCAAGTGTTTTTGTACAACTGCCACCATCCTCTGGTGCTGTTGATAACACCGTCACAAAAGATTACCCGGCTCTGTCTCTAACGCTTTGTCCACAAAGTTCCGCACCACCACTCAAAAGCTGTCTCCGTACGAATTACGATAGGCCCCAGCATCTTATCCTCACGCATTTCCAAATGGATCTACCTCACCCATAACTTCAAGAACTCCTGATTTCCGTGTCCCATGTTGACCTCCCCGGGCTTACCCGCTTTTTACTAGCCACCCTACGCACTTCTGGACCTGTTATTAATATTTTTATCCTTCTAATCAACACCCTCTCTCCTACCTTAATTGCGCTACGTCCACTCTATCTCCACTATAGCTTGTCCAACCTTTATATGCATCACTGAGACGTGGCTCTCTCCTAGAACGCCTGATGCCCTTATCTACCTTCCGAGATGCAGTATCTTCCGTTCCGAATCGTTGCCACCGCCGTAGTGGTACATGTCTCATGTACTCCAGAACTGAAGTGTACATCTTCCTATTGATAGTCCACTACTGGCGAACATTCTAGACTCTGCCTTTCCTTCTGTCGGGCTAGCCCGCCGTTCATCCTCAGGTGTATATACATGCCCCCTCCACATTCCACTAGCTCGATTAACCAACTATCCACGCTTCCTTTCCACACCTAAGATCTATCTCATCCAAAACAAATTAATTTTTGGTGATCTCAGCCCTCCTGAGATCTCCTGGGCTCGACGAATCTGTTTGCGCCTTTTGACTCCACTTACCCAACTTGATGTCGAAGGCTGGCCTTAGCTTGTAAGGCATCCAACACGATTAAATCTGTCCCACTGCTGCAGTTGGCCCGAATTTCCCTGACAGCGACCATCTTATTTCACTTCCCCCTCCCCCCATAAGCTCCTTCATCCCTTCCCCAATCATCTTTGAAGCCGTTGCAATCTCATTGCGCCATACAACCTGACACGCGAAGCGTGGCCAATACTTTTACGGCACTGTACCATCGCCACCATGTCTGGTTGCTCCCACACGAGATTTCTACGCTTCTGGTTGTTCAGCCACACGATTGACCGCTCTGGGCCATAAGCTTAGAAGTATTGTAGGATTTTTCGTGAACCCCATGACCTTTTTCTTCTTATCCTAATTAACAAAGCTATGGTTGCGATTACCACAGCCAAACTAGCGCTTGAGAAACACGAGAAATCTATCGCCACAGCTTATTCTCTTTTATCTAAGATTCTGGGGCGCCTCGTTCGCAAACATTTCTTCTCTAATTCATCTGCAATTATACGTATTGTGGCCGATGACGGGAAGCCTCTTCCTGACCCTGCTGATATTGTAGGACCTTTAAACTCTTACTTCGACAGCTGCCATGTTCCCTCCACATTGACCCTTCGCTCCGCACCTGGTTCCGAAGTGACCACATCGGTTGACGAGACAAACCACACTCTCTGCACACTCACATTTACTTTCTCTGACTTAGCTTCTTCACTCCTCCTCCTTAGAGTATCCAATTTCCCAGGCAATGACGGTATCCCTTCGCTCATCCTAAAAACTGGTGTCCCGGACATCCCCACCCTCATCCTCAATCCCTTCAATATCTCCCTTATCACTGGCACAGTCCCAAGTCAGTGGAAGCACTCGACCTTTGTACCACACTATCACTCTGGTCCAAGAACTGCTCCAGCTAGCTATCGTGGCATCCATCATACCTGCTTGCTCTCCAGTACCCTAGAGCGCTCTATCAAAGTCCACCTCATGGAGTACCTGCTCACCACCAAGACCCTTAACGATCGGCAGTATGGGTTTGTGGCACGGCGGTCAGCTACCACATGTCAGGTTGATTTCTTCAATCATATTTCGTCCGCCTACGACGCCGGGCTGAGTATTATTCTTATCTATCTTGATATTCGCAGGGCGTTTGGCCAAGTCCCCCACAATGCAGTCCTCAACAAATTACGATCTACGGGGATTGGTGGCCCGCCGGCAAGATGGTTCACTTCTTACCTCACTGGGAGAACCCAGGTCACCAAGATCGGGGATCTCTCTTCATCACCTCTTCCCATCACAAGCGGAGTTATTCAGGGTAGCATGCCTGGTCTCTCTACCGTTCTTACTATACAGTAATGATGTCACTGATTCGATCCCCCATGGATCCCCTTTTCTGTTCGCTGGTGATATTAGGATAGCCTACATGTTTAAGGCCAGTGACTCTGTTTCCAATCTTGTTAACATTCAGTATGAGCTGAATTCTCTATCCCTCTGGTCCTGTCTTTCTTTCGGCGTTCCAAAATGTCAAGCTCTGTCACATCGATTCCAGATTCCTCCTAGGACGCTTATGTTTAATGGGCTCTCGACTCCTACTCTTCCCGAAGTGATAGACCTAAACCTTAGGTAGTCCTGTGCGTTTAGTTTTTCCCAACATGCAAGGTATAGAGTGGCTAAAGCTCGCAAGCTCTGCGCTTACATTCGCCGATCCTTCCATAACAAATCATGTTTAATTGCCATCTTTAAACAATTTGTGAGACCCAATCTTGAATCCAGCCCTGAATTCGCCTCACAGTATTCGCAGGCATGCCGGACTGCTGTGGAGGATGTGCAGCGCTCGTTTACTAAGTCCATGTTTCCGGCGTAATCCACACTGCCGTATCCTTGGCGCTGTTTGTCACTCGGGTTGGATCCTTTATGGCTGAGGCGCATTAGGTTAAACCTAGGCCTTCTTCATCACCTAATCTACCGACGGGCTTATACAGCTGACTGCTGTCTTTAATTTTCATCCCGTCCTCACTACAATATCCGCAAACCTGGATTTCTACTTCCAATGTCCACCTGTCGAACTGTCTTCAGAAAAAAATTTTTCCACTGCCTGTGGAACGAGCTCCCCTTCCATATTCGGGCTACATCTTCTAATGTGGGCTTTCAAATGACCCGCGATTCTTACTTGTCCATTGAGGGAGCCGAGCGTATTTCGCGCCACAACTTGCGTCGTATACTTTCTTTGAAATAGGCCCTAAGCCCTTCTAATTTGGGCTCTGACCCCAGCTGTCCTATTGCTTGGACCTAGAATGTGCATTCACCAGCTTGGACCCTCTAGCTTTGACCGATAAACAAGATAACTACCTTTTCAAGTGTTTTTCTACATAAATCGCCATCTTATCTATCTCCTATGCAAATGTTCGCTTTCTGGGCCTACTCTGCACCTGTTCTCTGAAGCGCAGTTGTGTTGCAGAGAGCGTCAAGTGCCTGTCATCGTAATTGTTTTTATGCCCATCTCCACCGACCCCACTATATTTCCTTACCTCCTGCCTTAAGCTCCTGTGCCCAGCCAACTCAGTTCTAGTGCTTTCAAGCCGGGCTTCGTCCCATAATGACTCTGTTAGCTCTGTTTAATGTCTGTTGCTTTGCTTCGACCGGAGTCAACTATCCTTAGTCGAAACGAAACCTTATTTCCTCACCGTTCAGGACCATTCCATATCCTCCGATCACGCGCAGTGCGCACACATCAAGTAGTGGGTCTGAAGATGCGCAGTGAATGAACTTCTTGTTTGGTTCCACAGCCCAACTATTCACGCACCCACAACACTGTGGTGTACCTCCACTTGACATGGCAGCTCACACTAACGATTCGTCTTCGTTTAGCCATGATACACAGGCTTTGAACATCTCCATTCCACTCCCATGCCCCAGAAGCTAGCTGCCGTTTCATGTGCCTCCACGAATTTCTTCTTTTGGTGGCTGTTTGCTGTTTGCTTCCCCGGAATTCATTATCTGTTTTATTGGCTTGCCTTTCCCTACGGCCGGATAAAATATCTGGCAGCTTGGATTATTTGTTAATGCAAAAACCCACAATTTGACTGCCTGGAGGCTTGTCGCCCTGAAAATCTGGTAGCATGCACGAGGGAAGAAAACCGCATATGGTGGACGGGTACGCCCTGCAGGGAGGATCTCCCCGTTACGTTGCACCATAGTGCGTTAGTATACTAGTAGCATGAGCGCATCGTTCCTCGCCGGTGGTCCTGAGCATAGCCTTTAATTCGACTAAAAACCATAAAAGAGCACTGTTGTCGTTTGTCTGCAGCTGGATCGAACTTTTCCCGGTTGTCACTTGTCTGGCAACACCAAGGAATACAAGCAAATGACATCTGTATTTCCGTCTGATTCATAAAAATATGCATGGGATAGTATGATAGCTTAGCAAACACAACCATTGTTTCATCACTTGTCTACCAACCGCAAATCCACCCTTATCCAATCCCATTTATTCAACTGTTGTCATCGCTCTCTATTAATGGAAACTGTCCTGATTCCATCCCATTCCCTTGCCTCCCCAAGCTTTGACCTTCGGCACTCCCTGGTTTAAACGCACTGTTTGACTGTTATCCAGCCCACCTGGCCTGTGATCCGCATCTACAGTGGGACAAAAATACCTGTCATCATACATCGGCTTCGTCCTGCCTCGGCGGACTTCCACGGCTGAAATGGGAAAAATCAAAAAATCCTGCCGCTTAAAGAATTGCACATCCCAGCCCAATGACCTTAAATATGACGTCCGTTACGGGGCAGTCCAAAAACCGAAGTATTTCAGGCCAATGATGACACGGCACCGCCACACCCAGTTTGACAGCACAGCCGCAACTATTCCCTTCCTACTGTTGACCATACTTCTCGCCCACTCGTTCAATTAACTGCAAACTCTTCACTTGGTCCCAGCCGCTTCTAGGACCCTTTCATTCAAATCTTCTGAATTTTTCCTTGGGATGTAACCATTTCGGTGGACGTTCAGTCTGTCCTCTTCACAATATCGATAGTTTTCTGTACAGATAGCGTTTGTTGTCACCATATCACTCTTCCGTGGAACTTTTACAGCCGACTGCACTGTATCAGCGGCACACAACAGCGACATCAGTGAGCCTCTACTGTTTCACTTTACACTATGGTTCTGAGATTCCTGCTACCATTTGTTCGCATTGCCAATCCCTTTACTTCATCATCCCAACTCGCGCTTTATGTAACCCTGACCATAGGCTCAACAGTACAGAGTCATGAGGTTTCAATTATGGCTTTAGGTTTAAATTAAATAAACCGGCCGGATTGCGCCAACCCTGCTACTCCACCATACCCGATGTTCTCGTTCCGCGTTTTCCAAAAGTTGAATTTTCTTGTCATTTGTCAGGCACAATGCCTCTTGTTTTCGCCCGCCACCTTCAAATTCTTACGTGTATATCGGATAATACCCACTGTTTATGGCACTGTCCTTTTCCACGCAATCCCCTGTACCCACAAAACCCGACAGTCAAGCTTTTATTCTGACTGTGACATTATGGTCATGCCTGACGACATGCTACCGACCAGTTGGGAATAAACCTTGTTATTATTATTATGACGGGCAAGAAAGGCCGACCTTATACGTTGCATCCAAGTGCATACGTACGTCAGCCACTCCTGCAGCAGCATGGTCGATTCAACCACGGCTGAGGCTCTGAGACTGGTGTTATTTACAGAAGATCATAATGGAAACAGCTGTTGCTGTGTGCCTGCACTGCCCAGCCAACCTGTCGTGGTTATATTATGTATCCAGGATAAGCACCCTATGAATCTAAAACATCGATTACGGCAAATTTAAAAACACTTTCTCACATGTAACTTAGCAGTAAGTTAACATGTAACGGTTACCAAAGTTTTCTGGTGCACAGTCTTCTACGCATTCCGTCCTGCATAGCTTGCACCCTTTCCCCTATGCAATAACTGCCCCATAGATAAACAATTATATCTACGAGACTTACAACTCACGGTTTTCTCCAATCTTTCGTGCATGCGCGCATTTACCGATTGCTTTCAGCAATAATGTGGGCCATGGTACGTTACTCCCAAAACTACAAAAGTCAAGTGGTATACGTGGAGGTCCGGAGACAAATGCGGCAGTATGAACATGAAAATAAAACAACCTTAAGCAAACTTCAAACCGTGGGATTCCGTGAGCTTTTAAACGCCGGGTAAGCTGCCGTAAATTGGGAATAGGATCCTCTACCAAAAGAGAGGTAAGAAGCGGCACCCCACCCAAAGTTCACAGCTACTCGAGACAAAGTGGTCCCAATATTACGGGGCCCATGGAACCGCAAACACTCCTGCTAAAAGACATTTGCGACCAAAATAAAACTTTTGGCGCCGGAATGTTGCGTTTTGTTGCGTATTTGCTCGAACCGAAAACGACCGTAATCTACCTTCGTATTATCGCAGCTCACCAAATTTTATTGTCCACTAAAGCAACCAAACCTCCGGCGGGAAAAGTCTGGTTGAACACATTCCGAGCATCGCTGAGACCTCGGGATGCCTAGATGGGGCTCAAAAATCTGAGCTGTTATTCTGAACTCAGTTGCCCGTCTGCTTTAATCCATCAGAGACACGTCGCAGTTTTCGAAAATTCAGTTCCAGTGTACACCCAATATTACGAATTCCGCATTGTTGTATCGAACGGCATGCGGTGACAAGGTCCAAGAGTGGATTACGTTCGGTTCAAAACAAGAAAGGCGACATAGAAGCAAAACGAGAAATGTCCCCGTACACAAAGGAGTAGAAGAAAGGAACCAACAGCTCTTGGACACTAACTTCTCCAGAATCACCAAACTTCCAGTATTACTCGGCGTTTCTTCCTGTGTGGCATGCCATGTTGTACACGCATTCAACTGCCCACTGATTATGCTGCTGTTCACGGATTCACGGAGTTCTACGGATTGATACACAGGATAGAGGCTCTCGCTCGAGTTTCCCAGGGTCTGGGCTTTTATTTCCCTCGTTCAGCGGATGCCGTTTACCCGAAAGGCACATGCAAAAAGGGTGTAGCACTGCCCCCTAAGTTCTCAGCGCGGGGCGATAAGTTTCCCGGTGCGAGGACTCACATAAAGAATAGTCTGACTGTGCTTTGAACCGGGTATTACATGTGGCGTGGACAACCGTCGGAGCAGAGTCATTCCACGCAGCAACTATCCGAAATGAGACAAATGTTGCCCTATAAAAGTGTGCGCTCTGAGCTTGAAAACCTAACCATGTCCCCGCCGTGCGTTAGCTGGATCAATGGGGAAAAACATGGTAGCCGAACCTTGTTCAAACAGGGCAAAATTGGGTATAAGGTCTCCTAAGAGTCAACGCTACTGCAGGGGGAAGAGGTCAAACACTGCCAGACGCGTTTGACAGTCCACGCATTTGAGGCCGGCAAACATTTTATAATAATAATAATAATAATAATGTTTATTCCCAACTTGTGGGGGCATGCCGTCAGGCCCATTCTAACCATGCACGACGGAGACGTTCGCTGAGTCACCGCAGCCCCTAACTGATATTCTGTCGTCCTTCCTACTACACACGCCAAGTTTATGGATGGGCGCTACTGAACTGTCTCACTGGTTCTGAAATAGCTTTTTAAACCATTTCCCTTGCCCTAGTATGCTCTCCTACATGTTGGACCGGGAGAATGCTAGAAAAGACAAGTCGAGACTGGGTAGTTACGGATAACTAAGCCACTGCTACTGAACACAATGGCCGTACACCGGACCGAAATGTGTAGATTCATATTCTAATCAAAAGCAGAACATCAACTAACAATGTTCTGAAAATTTGTACAAATCAAGTGAGTGAGCTACAACAGCGGAACAAAACCTTAGCCAGGAATGCATTTTGTGCTTTATGTTTATAATAATAATAATTTTTATTCCCAACTAGTGGGTGGCGTACCGTGAGGTATGATCACACAATTACAGTCAGAATAAAACACTACTGGGTAGGATTGGCGGGTAGTGGGGATTGCGCGAAAAAGAGGGCAATAATAATCAGCGGGCAATAGACTTGGTCACAACTAAACCGGTATGAAAAATGAAACCAAATTACCGGGAGTTTATGATAATAATGATAATAATGATAAGGTTATTTTCCAACCTGTAGGGGGCATGCCGATTGAGACATCCTCAGGTCGTTATAACTTGAACGCGGCAAACAAATACACAACCGAGAAGAAGGTGCAACAAAAGAGGCATGCCTAGTATGTGAATTGTCACCGCAGTTATGGGAA